>QNGE01002616.1:0-108542 GCA_008508345.1 Paragonimus westermani
TGGTTGTGTGGCAGTTAAGCATTAGTGTGAACCACTAAAGTATTGCTGTCTATGATGATGTTGATGGACTCACCTACAGATTATAGGGGATGTTCCACCTCCTTGTAGCTCCCAACTTGTGGAGATCTAGGTGGCATACCTCAACCACTTCCCCACCATTTAGCTCATCCGTGACAGTGTCTAAAACCATCAACAGATCAGTAAGACAAGATCTACACCTTAGAAAGCCGTACTGTGTAGCTCTGAAAAATTTCTGTTCAGAGGAATCTACAGGTCCCCTTTTATAATATGCGTCCAAAAGTTTTGCAGACGACACTATTCATGCTTACTGATGGGGAATTGCCGATAACTGATGGAGTACCACATTTGAAAATGGGAATTACGGTAGCCTCCCTCCAGTCCGCCACGATCACACCTGATTTCCATGTGAGATTGAACATTTGAACAAAAGGTGATGCCAACGCTTTGGCCAAGGGTTTCATGATGGCTGGGTGAACGTTGCCCGATCCGACGGACTTCGTGCTGTTAAACAGGGGTTTCGTGCGCCCAACTTGGCGGGGTGTAATATCCTTATCTACCATGACCGCGCCTTTGGTTTTAGAGAAGGGCTCAGGTACTCCATTATCCCAGTGACAAACACTTTGAGACTGTGCCATAAGCGCGTCCACTATGCCCATGTCAGCTGATATGATCTCTCTGTTCAAGGAAACTTCCTTTCTTAGAGAGGATCTGGAGTGAGCACAACCTTAACATCTCTTAGGGTTTTGTTTGATACCACGTGCTAGCTTGAGCTCATACATCAGGCGAGCATCCCATGCTACCTTGATTGCTTCACGCTGAGCTCCTTTGTATATCATGAAGCTTTTAAACCCCTTCCGCTGAGTATGGCTTCCACGACATACACTTACGCTAGAACGCCTTCTTGACCCTGGGGCAAACTCATGGCTTCCGACGTCTTCCTCTGATTCGTCTTTGAAGGATGTCCTCCCCTGTAGGAACCCACCGGTTGTCAACGTAGTTTGTATACAAAATATCGACGTCCTCTGTGGAAACTGGTGGATTCCAGGTGAGCCTCCATTATCAGTTTCTTATAAGCAATTAGGTGAGAAGTTGCACTTTGTGTGCCAGCTTTACTGAAAGAGTTTAACGAAAAAAATTGTCATGAGTGCGCTCTGCCCTGGCGGTGCTGCAGATGATACGTTTGTGATGTCGCTGCTGCGACTAATTTTGATTAATTCTATCGTTCAGGCTATCTGGCCAAGTTGGAAACTTGTGACCATATCCACATGCTGTTAAAGTGAAATCGTCGACAATGTCAAACAACTTGTGGTTCAAGTCTTTACCACTAACAGGTATCCCAGGTTAGGAGCATTAAAACTTCTTGTAATGAACAAGCCTGATGTGAAAGCCGTCTGGAATGATTCCAACCATGTTTCATCTCCCTCCAGTGTCGTTCCTGGACCCAAAGACCATCAGTGGGGGACTGGCATGAAGAAGTCTGGTGGCAGTTCTAATACGCACGTAATTGCAGTTACGATCCATGGGCGACTGCTCTAGAGAACGTCGGATCAACGAAAAGCAATTAACTACAGTGGCGTTGCTACGATCACTGCGATACCATCGGAACCCGTGTGTCCAATCTCCTAAACCTGCTTCTTCTTTGAGTCGTTTCGGTGAGCAGGGAAATGCTTACGGAGTGCATCGTAGTTTAGAGCCAGTCTCTTTTATTGCGCAAGCTGCATGCATTAGCCGGTGAACCGTGTTAATGACTTGCGTAGTTTGGCTGCATCTGCTCTCTCGGATGAAACTTCTGAGGGATAGGTTCGTTTTCTGGGTATGGGGGTTTGAACTTGATTGATACAAACAATTTTCCTCTGCGGCGGTTGGTTCACATAAGCTGTTTTATCATCGTCTTATTCCCTTGGAACTAAGGCTAACTTCCTGGTCCTGTTTTGTGCAAAGACGTTCGCCTTTGACTTCCAGTACATTTGACATCGCCATATATGGGGCAGGTTTGTGGTGCGTGGTAGCGCCCCCTGTGATATTTGTGTCAGGAATTTTTCGGGCCATCGTGTCAGCTTTAGTCAATACCCGGTCTCGAACGCTGCGGTCCCGATATTCAATTAGGAGCGGGCGGGGACGATTTGTCTGTGCGTTCAGTACAATCCACCTACCGAATTTGTGCGCTCAGCGTCATTTCGTCGCTGTGGGTACTTCACCGTTTCGTAGAACAATAATAATTGTCCTTCTGAGAATGTATGTTTAACATCCAGTATGAGTAGTTCGGGGGTGTGGGCATTTAGGTTTTTACTTTTCTAACTACATTTGTGTTTTTGTAAGCTGTCCGCAATGTTAGATAGGCAAGCTTCGTGTTGCACTACCCGTGCGGCAACCGCACCTACATCTGTCAAGTTACTGAGAGTTTAGTGCACATACTTTGGGCGTGTCCTGCAAGCTTCTTTCATTCGTTCAACTGGCGTCAGGCCCCTTGGCATCAACAGTACTGCAGCCTTATCAGTTACTGGCTTTTGTGATGCTTGAGCGGCCCCATTACCTTTTTTGAGTTTTGGGGAAACCATAGTAGGGTTCTTAGGGCCCATCGCCGTCGATGTGGCATCCAGTGCTCAAGCGGGCTACCTCCCAGTGTGGGATGTACAGATTGTTTGCAGAAGACGATCGGAGTGCACCCGCTTTTCCTCTAGATTCCGTTTTGATTACTCCGTTTTCACGGGAACCGAACTTCGAGTTTGGTTAGTGGTTCGACCTGGGGAAAAGGGTACCGAAAGTCGAGCTGTGTGGAACGTCTAATAATACCAAGCAACTTATTTTCCTTCGCTTCACATTCTACGCAGTCACAGCACAGGTCAGGGTATTTGTGGCGCCGCCAGTAAAGCTCTGTAATTATACATACATATGATTGGTGACACCATCTATACTGTACCCCGGACACTACCTTTTTGCTACATTGCTCGTTAAAGCAAGTATAAAAGATTTGGCGCATCAGCCTTAGATGACCTAATTCATGCACAGTTCATTGTCCATTGATAGAAGGCAAGGCTTGCCGACCGCGTGAGCCTCCTTGCTCAGCGTCTCGACATCGGAATAAGCAGAATGTTAACTAACACCCTATCAACGCGCCACCATATGCGCAACCAGCAGCCGCTTAAAAGCTACCTCGTTGGGTGTTAGCACCAACTGCGCTGGTGGTGCACTCCAACTATTGACGACCCGTCGAGAAAGAGGAAGTAGGGTGTGAAATTGTCCCGGNGGCCCCATTACCTTTTTTGAGTTTTGGGGAAACCATAGTAGGGTTCTTAGGGCCCATCGCCGTCGATGTGGCATCCAGTGCTCAAGCGGGCTACCTCCCAGTGTGGGATGTACAGATTGTTTGCAGAAGACGATCGGAGTGCACCCGCTTTTCCTCTAGATTCCGTTTTGATTACTCCGTTTTCACGGGAACCGAACTTCGAGTTTGGTTAGTGGTTCGACCTGGGGAAAAGGGTACCGAAAGTCGAGCTGTGTGGAACGTCTAATAATACCAAGCAACTTATTTTCCTTCGCTTCACATTCTACGCAGTCACAGCACAGGTCAGGGTATTTGTGGCGCCGTCAGTAAAGCTCTGTAATTATACATACATATGATTGGTGACACCATCTATACTGTACCCCGGACACTACCTTTTTGCTACATTGCTCGTTAAAGCAAGTATAAAAGATTTGGCGCATCAGCCTTAGATGACCTAATTCATGCACAGTTCATTGTCCATTGATAGAAGGCAAGGCTTGCCGACCGCGTGAGCCTCCTTGCTCAGCGTCTCGACATCGGAATAAGCAGAATGTTAACTAACACCCTATCAACGCGCCACCATATGCGCAACCAGCAGCCGCTTAAAAGCTACCTCGTTGGGTGTTAGCACCAACTGCGCTGGTGGTGCACTCCAACTATTGACGACCCGTCGAGAAAGAGGAAGTAGGGTGTGAAATTGTCCCGGCCGCTGCTTAAGAATCATGAGAGGATGACCCCGGAATCTGTGCTCAATTCGAAGGGCTAGATCTGCTCCGAGCACCTTGCCCATGTCACCTCGATTTCCATTCATCTCCAATATGTCTCGCAAATTGATTACTCCGCTGTGGTTATTCAGTTTGCTGTGCCTTGTGCGTATATTCCCTAGATCGTTTCGACGCGTTGGAAACTCGTTACTCCTGTTAACACATCGTGTCATCTCAGGAGTACTATTAAAGTGATTCATCATCTCGGAGACACGCAGCTGATCATTCGTATTCAAACGTTTATTCCTAGGATATATACTAGGGTTGTTATATTGAAAGTGGTGGGTGTGGACCCGGCTCACGTTTTCGACCTGATATGCATTAGTATGATAATGGCGGATCCAGGATGCTTCGCAACTCTTGTCTGTGAAAATAGAATTCAATATCGCAGTTTATGTAGGAGGTTTCGTTGGAAGGTTTCGTTCAACGCATACGGTGTGCACACCACACTTCCCTACAGACAGCCTGGCGGCAGTTTCACTGCTCTGTCTACGAGGTGTTAATGAAGAATTTTGAGCACGTTCCTCGTTGATGTTTGCCCAAGTCACCTAGATATTATTTAAACTTCGGGCGCTTACCTTGCTGAAGGTGCTTTCATCGGTCACCCCATGTTGATTGAGCATACGGAGGTGATTCACCACGTAAACCCCACATGATGTCAGGTGATATTGAGAAAAGCACTTTTTTCCAAGAATTCGCTATATTTCCCAAGGGAAATAGATGCTTCCATTCTGAGAACCCGAATGCCCGCCATTACTCTGGAAAATTCGAGTTCCACGTGCGCTCTTGAGTGGCCTAAGCCCAAGATCGCTGAAAACCTATAAATACAGTGTCTGTGCTCCACTGTTTCGCCTTCGGGCCGAGTAGCAAATAATGCTCGTTTTGAGGCGATGCTTTTCCTTTTTTGTTGGGGGATTATAAGTTGCGAAAATTGGTCTCAGTACTTGCGTTGTTATTCTCGTGTCGTTTTGCGATGTCGTTGGGTCCCGTTCGCGATCGAGATACTGCTCGCGGTCTTCTTGTTCGTTCTTGCCTTCATCTCTCTGGGGGTCCTAACACGAAAGCAACTGGTTCCCTTGTTATATTCGCTGATGTACCACCAGCAAGTATGTAAAACTGCACACAGTCGTGTGAATTACCTGCAATGAAGAAAGTAGGAGCGAGAGTGCCTTGGTCTTGGAGCGGCACTTTACTCTTTGAGGGTGCGAAGTACATCCCATACAAACCGACTTGCTCATTCACCTTGTCCAGCATGACCTGCATGTCATCGGAAGAGGCCAACTAAGACAGTGTCTAAAAATGCTACGACCGTCAGCTGCTTACGAGAGCGTAGGTGTCCCAAGGTCCACAAGGTAAAAATGTGATCAAATTATCGCCGACCTGGTCGGAATCCTGCTTGATTTTCGCGTATCTAACTTTCTCTTGGTTTAGTGAGCCGAAGTGATAAGACCGGTGTGTAATCTAGATGTAACACCCTAGGCTGATTCCTCTACGTTCGTCACACAGATTTCGGGTCCCTTCTCGAAAACTGGAATTACGGTTGATAGGCACCCATCACAAGATACCTCTTTAGTTTTTCACACCGTCTGAAGGAGTTTTGTCAGTTCTTATATCAACCTCTCCCCGCCATCCTTGAAGAGAAACGGCGAGGGGTCTGGTCCAGGAGACTTGTTACGCCTCAATAATCTAAGCTTCAGAGCCACTTCTGCTTCTGACGGGGGACCGTGTGTGGAACGCAATAACTGACCGCTCGGGGCCCGTCGTCCAACATGTTCTGAATAGGATCAGCTGAACTTTTCCTCCAACTGTTCGACCCATTTGTCACATCAGCACGATTTGCTGGTGGTGACAAGTGAGCAATCTTTTTTACATATGGTCTCGCACCAGCTGGACTACCAGTACGACCAGGGACTAGGAAGAAATGTCCTGCCATTCTCATATAAAAGTTTTAACGACGGGGTCTGTTCAGTCATTGCTATTCTGGCAGGATTGTGGACACATTTCCGTTTTCCTTTGACTTTAGTTTTGTACTTGAAAATTTTCTAATGTGTCTGCTCTGTCTGTTAAATGATAATGGGCGGGCTGAAAACAGCGAAAGGGGTCATCCAAATACTTCCATTCAACCATCTTGTCACGCCATTCAGAGGCAAAGTAATATCAGAGGTCCTCACTTCGTTAAAATTGCAGTGTGAGCCTGGAACTGCGATTGAAAAGACGACCACAACAGGTGTTACGACCCCCTGAGAGAGGAAGGCAAGAACGGACAGGAAGACCGCGAGCAGTATCATGATCACGAATGAAACGCAACGATATCGCAAACGATACGAATAATCGGAACGCAAGTACTCGGACCCAACTCTCGCAACTTAGAACCCCCAACAAGAAAGGAAAAAGACGGCCTTCAAACGAGCTTTATTTGCTGCTCAGCCCGAAGGCAAAACAGTGGCTCAAAACAGCTGTATTTATAGGTTTTCGGTGGCCTTGGTCCTAGGACACTGAACGGGCCAATCAGAAGCAAGCGCGCGAACTCGAATCTTCCAGAATGATGGCGGGCATTCGAGTTCTCAAAATCGAAGCATCTATTTCCCTTGGGAAATATAGCGAGTTTTTTGGGAAAAAGTGCTTTTCCCAACACCTCCCCTGTTGAGACTTATTGGTACCGCTGTTTTCGTGGGTCGAGCTGCATTGGACAAGTGGGCTTGCGTTTTCGGTCCGTCCATCGTCTTGGTTGCAAGGCAATCAGCTCCCTGTTCGGTCTCGGCGTTGAGGTCGCTGGGGTAACGGTCGCGGGAACTTGCTGTGTTGGGCGCTTGATCTCGAAAGTGTCGAGAAGTAAGTCCAGTGGCATTTGGTTCTCTGCTCGCCCAGCGTTTGCGGAATAGCGTGGGCGAAGTTGGTTAGCGTGGCGCACCCATATGTCGCCTCCGACGTTGACGTCGTAGAGGACCGAGCCGCTCTGATGCTTGACCGTCGCTGCTATCCAGTGGGAGTGACCTGGCCGATAATCTCTTGCGTAAACTAGATCACCGACGGCAAATCTACGTCGGGGTAGCAGCTTCTTATCTTCGGGAGGTTTTTCTACTGGCAGCATGGCGTCGAATGTGGTCCTCAGCTTGCGGCCCATGAGAGCTTCGGCGGGTGAAAGTCCACTGGGAATCGCCGGATTCGGGGTGGTTCTGTAAGTGAGCAAGGACCTTTGCAGCACTTCTTTGGTCGGTCCCTCCCCGCGGGATTTCATACGAGCTCTCTTGAATGTGTCGGCGAAGCGCTCGGCTTGACCGTTCGATTGTGGGTGGTACGGTGGCTTCGCTGTAGAGGACTGCAGTCGATTGCAAATATGTGTGATTGATAATTCTGTCAGGCCGAGTTGTTCAAGCCAGTCGAGACCAAGTAGATTGAGATTTGCATCGGAGAGGTAACAAACTCCATCAATGGTCTTGTTCTTGAAACTGACACGACAATGCAATTGCCCAGTTAATTGCACTGTACCACCACAGGCACTGGTGGCGGAAAGGGATGTCAGCTGGACTGGCGGGCGGCCAATTGCTTTCCACAGGCGATTGGAAATGATTGTAATATCGGATGCAGTGTCGAGCTGCAGACGAGCTGGGTGTCCGTTGATCAGTACGGACACAAACTTCCTGCGTGAAACGACATCGACTTTGAAAGAGGTAAGTAAGCTGTTGGACCTCGTACTTGGTTTGGAGTGAGGTGGGCGTGGCCGCTTCTTAGTTGTGCGTTGACTGCCCGGAGTACGTGATTGACAATAACCGTCTTTGTGGCCCACCTTTTTGCAACGCTGACAGCGGTGTTGCTTGAAGGGGCAGTAACGCGTGTAGTGCCATGCGCCGCAGTGCCAGCATGGAGAGGGCGGCGACTTCTTGGAGGGAGGGTTCCTTGGGCGGCTCGTGTGGGAAAGTTGTTGCTTTTGCCTTGGATATGAAACTGTGTTGACAGAGGTTGTGGACTGAGCAGGATTCTGGACCAAGGCAGAGTCGTGTTTCAGGTTCAGCAGTCGATGACCTTCAGTGGTGAGATCCTGAAGGGTAACTGACTCGTCTTGTTGGATCCGATTGAGCAGGCGTGTACGGAGGTCAGCATCATTGGGGGACTGGAGGCCGCAGACAAAGATGAGGCATTTGAATTGATCCTCCGTGAGGGAGGATAGCTTGAACTTCTCGCATTCGCGATTTACGATGCCAGCATAGGTGACAAGATCATCCGAGTCCCGTTTGGTCAGCTTGAGGCAGTGGTACCGCAAGTTGAATAGAGATGACTGGTCACCGAATATCTGCGACAGAATACTGACCGTCTCATTGAAATTGATATCGCATGGGCTCTTGGGCAAAATGAAATTGGCGTACCGTTCGTGCTCCGCAGGGCCAAGTTTGCGGAGAAGAAGCCGGACCTTCCACGAATCGTCCTGGTTGGCAAATTCGATACGAAACAGGTCATCGTACCGACGGAACCAAGAATCGAATGTCACGTTCGCATGCGGGTCGTAGACGAATTCGGAGATACCCATGGCCAAACTGTCCACAGATTGCGCACCACCAGATTGTGCGGGTTGGCCCATACTTGTATTGGACAACCGTTGGGCAAGCATCTCCATAAGCTTCATCTGTTGCTGCAACAGCAGCTTAACGTCATCAACGTCCAACGCCATTGATCAGAAATGACACCGTCGCCAACTGTTACGACCCCCTGAGAGAGGAAGGCAAGAACGGACAGGAAGACCGCGAGCAGTATCTCGATCACGAATGAAACGCAACGATATCGCAAACGATACGAATAATCGGAACGCAAGTACTCGGACCCAACTCTCGCAACTTAGAACCCCCAACAAGAAAGGAAAAAGACGGCCTTCAAACGAGCTTTATTTGCTGCTCAGCCCGAAGGCAAAACAGTGGCTCAAAACAGCTGTATTTATAGGTTTTCGGTGGCCTTGGTCCTAGGACACTGAACGGGCCAATCAGAAGCAAGCGCGCGAACTCGAATCTTCCAGAATGATGGCGGGCATTCGAGTTCTCAAAATCGAAGCATCTATTTCCCTTGGGAAATATAGCGAGTTTTTTGGGAAAAAGTGCTTTTCCCAACAACAGGGTATATTTTGTCTGTATATTATCGCACCACTCACTTGAGATATTGCAATACGAAGTGGAAAAAGCAACAGACATATAGTAGTAAGTTACAGTAATGTGTAAACACGGTTGTTGCTATTCTTTGCAAGCACCACTTAATCCACTTACGCACCGTATCTAGCCTCATCACAAAAAGCCACACACCGAGGGTTAACGCCGATGCTCAGTTGTAACACAACCAAGTGAAGAAGAAGATATTATGTCCCAAAGTACCGACCGTTAATTCAGGTTGTCGTGTTACTCGGACGATATTCTCCTCAACCGCATCTGCTTCTCTTAATTTTTGTGGTTTGTTAGTGCTCGGACTTACTTGAGTCATTGGTTGTGCTTTTTCCGTTGGCATTTTAGGATCGGTAAAGTCGTGATATATCGATTTATTCCCTACACTGCTTTCGGACTCAATTTGTCGACGTTGCAATGTTCCTTCAACAGGTTAGTAACGTCTTATTTGGAGAAGTTATCAGACAATAGGAGCTTCATTCCAGGCTAATCTTTTCTTGTATCGTTGCTTCGACTCTCAGTACACTTGCGCTTTTCGGCGTTGCATGCATTGAACATATTCGTTTTACCTACCCATGGAGGTGGATTACAAGTATGATTCATGGTTTAATGGCTGACGTTCTCAACAGATACGCTCTGGGAGGCCTTTTCTCTAGGACATTTATGTGCCTATTGCTGCAATGCACTAATCGTTTCTGCGATCGTAATTTTGTACTATGCTAAAATATCAGGTTCGGCGATTTTCCCTTTTGAACTTTGTTTAAGTTGTCGATTGGGTGGCCTGTAAATATATCCAGTTATGTACCAATTTGATTTGGGACAATCTCCAGATACTTATGTCAAGTACCGCTCTGGCAGGTTTAAACAGTTTGTTCGTTCTGGATATACTGGCTCCGAATAAATACTCGACAATTTTGAGTGATACTCAATTGTAAGTCCATTTGCCTTTTTATTTGTCAACAAGCTTCACGTTGAATCAGCGCACTCACTGTTTGGTGTCGTTTGGCTCTTTCATGGGCTTAGTATTTTGTGCAACTGCGATCATTTTCAATCGTTTAACACTATTGTACTCACAACCTGCTGTATGTTTTTCCACATTTATAATAAAATGCTTTAGACGAATCTTGTGGAAATTATAAAAGATCATACACTGACGCGTGCGCTGACGACACTAGGACGTATATTCTATTTCATTCCTCTGTACGCACTGTTTCCCAAACCTTTTTGCGGATTGCACTATCAAAGGTAAAAAAATTGTTAAATTTTTTGTAAATGTCTACAGCTATCCCGTTTTCTGGCTGCTACTGGATACTCGAATGTTCTTTCTGCTGTTCATAGTAGGATTTCATCTGCAGTTTTCTTGGGGGTGTGCTGTCAGTATTCTCAAATGGCAGTTTTCCAAAGTATCGTTTGTGTTCTCATCTCGATGTCGATATTTCAGCCACTAGTTGCTCCGTTGAACTCAATCGTGGATCCTGCCGACTCGGAACAGAATGTTTTAACAAAGCCCGCCTCTCCTTTAAAACAGGTTTGTTCATCTTTGACACGTTTGGATGACCTTACAGCATCTGGTTCTTCAACGTTTAGCAGATCTCGTAGCGATCGATGCTACCGCCAGAGCAGCTATATTTTCATTGAACACCCTAGGTAAGGATGCATATATCTTGTGATGAGTTTGGCCGTATACTATTCACGAACAGCAAATATATGGCTGGCAATCCTTGTTCCTTTCATCATTTCCACCTCAGCTACGTGAGCACTTGGTGTTTTTTCTATCGTAGGTGGCCGTCCTATGTTCTGGCGTCAAATCAGTGGCTGGTGTACTACAGCCCTTGAACAGTTCCTTTCAAGTGTACAGCTTGCAAACGGTTGCATTGTACAGAAGGCTGCGAATAGTAAGTATTGCATTCCTTTTAGTCGGTTTCAGTCATGTTTTATGCAGACGCGCATAACCGATGTGACGTCAGAGCTCTTCGAAGTAGTTGGGTAGTACATTATTACGTATGAGACAGTAGGCGTGATTGGTCACTCTGCACGCTTATGCAAGCGAATTGTGTGCATATTGACTACATGGTTAAACATACGCACACCCGAGCCCATACCAAATTGCGAAATCTCTCAGGTAGTGCCTTTTTTGCACACTTTGCAGCTCTGTCGGACCCATAAATGTGGACTATCAAAGTGACGGATCTCAACTTCACTAAGGTTGATAAGGAGATCGTACAGAGTTAGATGAAACGATTTGGATGTACCGTTAGAAATGGATGCCAGAAAAGCATGTGACATAGAGGGTTGACCATTTTCAATGAGTCATAACAGCAGTTCCATCTTCCTCCAGACTAGTGGCATGTATGCCGGCTTTTAGCTTGTACTCGGCGACATCATTGGAACGATAGACATGAAGTGCAAACACTTAATGAACAATCGAACGTCGTCTGTCCAGTCTTACTAGAGCGGGTCGTTAGCTGACTTGCGCGATTTAGCCAACTGACGAGCATGACGTAACTGGCCAGTCAAACGGCCATCGGTCGACTGTTAGTACCTCAGTTAGTCTGTAATGAGGTCGAACAGTTTCTCTCTCTCTCCCTCCCCATCATCTCCCCTCTACAACTGCTCCGGCCTGAAACTGAATAATAGAAAACACGTGTTCATCAGCACCGACCACATTTTGGGTGTGACGATTCGTTTTTGTAGGGTTATACGTAATGTTTAAGGTCACTTGCTAAATGACAAGCTCATTACTTGTAGAGTCTGTGTTTTACTTCAGACGTCAGCTAGGTACCACTAGAACCTAACACCCCGAGGTCAAATCAAACAGATGACGACCGCAAACAGCTCGGTAATGTCTCTATAATAAAAATACATGGTTGTCGGTAAACACATATGAGTAGATATATGAAGTCAATATGAAACGTCACATACGTTCGAAATGGTACGTTCCGAAAAGGTTTTCGACCATCAGTGGTCGAGCACAAACAGGATATGTCCCAAATGAACGCGATCGCTCTTCCGAACAGGCCCTTGCTACACTATTTCGGGACGAACCGATTACCCTTAAGAGCCGTCAAAAAATGAAGCAAATGAAACAACTGATAGCCATAGGGATACCAAATAAGTAGTGCACTTAAAGAACAAATCGGTAAAATTTTGTCTCTGCTATCTTTTTTCCGTGGCTGTGAGTATAACTCTTCAACTTAGAGGGAAGGGTTGACGATAAGTCTCACTCACCCTCATCCATGCTGAATCATTTGCGAGTTTAATACGTTAACGCATGCTTTTACGCCTTGTTCAGTTGTTTTTCTTTCTTTTCAGCAGCCGTCCCATCCTTGGATGTGATGTATCAATGTCACCTTCCAGCTTCTTTTCGTACTCAACTGCGGCGAAGGAATGTTCTCAATTCTGCCATCAATCCGTTGGTTTCAGGAGGCCCACCTGCCTTCGTTAGTTCCTTGTTGGATTTGGTCGCCAAAGGCGATTATAAAGGTCTGGCCAAAACAGTTTCTGTGAAGGTGCGTATACATGCCATCAGGTTCAGCATGAATGTTCTGCCATTCTGGGAGATTTTGGACCACTTATGAGAGCTCAACCAGATTCATTATGAACCCTTTCATGCCTTCCTAACAATAGTGCTCACTGGCACAGTTCCCACACTTCATGCAATTTGACTGTTTGAGGCAGCTGGCAAATTATAGTCCATCTAGATCATCACAGTTCGTACAGCACCGTTTGAATGCAGTTATCTAAATTCTACCACATAAGTTTCAATCTGTTAGTGTTCGCGATCCTTACAACCAGTCACGTGAAACCGCTGTATTTCCGTTAATCTGCTTTATGTTAGTTTGCCGAGTCCCACTGTGCTGACTGAGTGAGGTTGCGTATGCTGTAAATTATACAAAATGTGTGCTGGACCTCCTCCCGATTACCAGGTAGAACTTCTTTTGTGGACCAAACAGCCTACCGATATCCATGTTGGCCAATTCACACTCCCATTAGGGACCGAACTGACCATATGGCGACAACTATAGCGTAATATTTCAACTAGCAACTTAACGCCTTCCGTTTCTGGATCGCCGATGTTACTGGGTGCTCTAGGTGTGCTTCTAGTTTTCGGTGATCATGGAACTTGTGTTCACATGTGTGACTTGCTCGTCGATCATTATTTGTGCTGATACTTTACGATTCAGCTTAATTTACCTACTCCTGTTTACTTTTGCGTAAGTCTGTTTATCAGGCATCTAGTCGATTAAAATTGTACGATACCTACTCCAGCTTTTGCTGGTCTATCCTTCCCTCTAATTATCCATTGTTTACTACCCACCAAGAAATGACGACCCTTGCGGTTGGAACATGTCAGACAGCTGCTTATCTCTATATTTTTTTCCGTAGACAACCAGTTAGATAACGTCGCGTTTTCCATCACCTATCGCACAATGTGGGACCACATATCCGCTGTATTCCTCACTGCTATGAGGCATAAAATCGAAAAGTATCCGAACACAAGTGCCCGCGGTTCCCTAATTTAATCACACATAGCGATGCTTTCAATGGGTTAATTGGGTCTTTGCAGTGGTTGGCTGAAAGCACAATGTTAGATGGTAAGCTGAGGCTGCAGGCTATCACCGTGTTTTGGGTGAATTCATAAATACTAGAAATTGCGGAAGTGTTCTTGGTTAACACCACATTGTCATAGCACCAAACGTAAATGAGAGTGAATTTTTGCTTTTGGCTGGCAATTGTTTTTTCTGGGAGATTCTGATGTTCCAGAGTGCATAAACAAAGCTGGCTAACCTCTGCAGAAAAGTCTCACCAGAATCAGGAATAGCTCATTTTGTCTCAATTACATTATCTTACTTTCATGGAAGCATTTTAGAATGTCTTCTGGTCCTCTCTTGGCTTAATATTTGCCACTGTTATAATTCGGGACTGCTACAGAAATTCAACAGTTATATTTACCATCCAGACAACTCTCCATTCTATACGGTTGGTCTTTGTATCTACGGCTGCGCGTGATCGAGTTTTGAGCACCTCGCTTATCTCATTTTATGAATGGTTGTTAAATTCCGTGCTGAGGTGTGTGGAGACTTACTACAACACTACATCATGAATTTAGAAATTCCGGTAGGCTAATTTTGGCATTTTGCCGCGGACAGAATACCTGCAAATGCCACCTCATGTGAACTCACAAGAGCCATACACTCCGTTTTCGTTTTACAGGTCACCAAAACATTGTCTAGCTTATCAATGTTACAGTCGTTGGACTCCGACTTAGCCTATGCTACCACGGCTCAGCTATTCACGGGACCGGCCCCAGGCGGTTCGATTGGACTGCCTGCGTACGGGAGTGGACAATCGATCATCTGGGCCGTTGAAATCCTCGCTTGTCTTACTTTGGCATCGTACACGGAAGACACTTACGGTTGCGTACAGCGCTCTCTGGGACGCATTCTAGTTCTGTTCGTTGACACCCTCGAGGTGAGTTTAGATTGTCCGGCGATGCACAACGGTGCTTGAATCACTTTGGCCTAAACTTTTCAATTTCTCCCCAGTTTTTTCGTGCAGCCATTCGAGATCGCATTTCCGGTTTGAACATATAATGTGGTCAGTCAAAACGTGTTTTGTCTGCACAGTTTGGTCGCAAGCCGTTACTCCCAAGGGGACTCGGGTTACTAATATTGAATAAATCTTTTGGCTGTGGCAACCACTTTACTGCTAACGAATTCCACAACGCAAGAATGATAGTTTTGACAAGTGTACCAACATCTATCAGCTAAATAGACTTTCAGCGTTTCTTTCTATTTGACGGAATCCCAGTCTATCCTTTTTATCCTTTAACGGGCTTTGTGGCCAAAGTGGTCTAGATCAACATTAAGAATATTAATCACAAATTGTGTGACTGACAGTGCTGTGTATCCTGTCGTTGCTGTTCAAATCGGCCACGTGAATGTATTGTCTGCATGCTATGCAGTGCAACTGTTTAAGAATGCTAGAGTTTTACTGGAGACTTTACCTTGTGTTATGACGGGTATGTATAACTGAGAATGTTCCCCTTAGCCAACATGAACCTATTATAGTACACATATCTAAGGGAAAAAATCGAGCTATGCATGAGAACCGTAGAGAAGTTAACACCACTTGCATCCATCATACGCCATCGACTTACCGAGGCTCAAGTAGCGACTATCTAGAGAGTTAGGGTGAGTTTCTTTTAGGATTTGCGTGGTGTGTTGATCGTAACTGTAGAGCGATGATCAACACTTATGGATTACGAGAGTGAATCCGACTCCGTAAATCGATTACCACTTTTAGAACCCCTTAGACGGCGTTGTGCTCACTAGCTATGCGAAATTATTCCAGTGCTCTGTTCAGGTACATCAACTCCAGTCGGAATCCACAGGAAGTTACTGGAAATGTTGCACAAGAAAAGTGATGTATGCTGAAACTTTCCACTCTCCGCACTTTTTTGTTTCCTCGTGTCTGCGACATTCATGATTCAGTTGTTATTGTCCTATTAAGTGGGTTAGTTACAGACAGCAGTGTACTGTTCAGCATATCTTAAAAGGCACACTTGTTCAAAGATATCTCCTGTTCCTCTCATCAGCACGGAAGTGCAGCAAAACAGTGTTTCAGCGTTTTGAAGCACGGAAAACCGGTTGTTGGTTACACGTTTTCTCTCATGACAACCTGGCATATTCATTATAGTTAGATCAATATTTCGCAGACCGAAACAGTTCTTTCCAACTTGGGATGCGTTGGCCTCAAAAGGGGAACGTTTGGACTGAAAGGTCGCATTTTGAATGTTATAATTAGAGCAGTCGTACTTTTCAGTCGTTAACTCTGACCTTCAAATAATTTCAGGGGTATTGTGGTACTTGATTAATGGCAATGTATGGCGCTGTTGTAAAATAGTTTGCTCTGACTAACTGCCCTAATTATTTTTTTCCAGTATTATGTCCTCCAACTTTGTAATTTATGTTCCACACCAGTATCCAGGAGACGTGTGGTTCGTGAAAACTTTGATATCTGGACGTTCCGATGCATTCCCTTACCTACTGGGTCCATACATACGGCACGTCAGTGGAGTTTTCCACCCATATTATGCATCTGAAAACTCATTAACTCAGTGCTCGAGTCTGTTTACCGTACCCATCCGATGTGTGTCTGACCGGAATTATATTACTCGTTTTGTCTCGCTTACTAGATACCTGTTGGACTCCCTGTCTACTTGCCGTGCTAATGCTTGATGGCTGTCTGGATGCACACATTTTTGTGCGTATCCTTCGCATACATGCGGAAACCTTTTTGGCTGACATTAATAAATAGTGGTTCCGTGTAATAGTTCAAATGGCGCTCATCTCTTGTTATTCGCTAAAGGAGTGTTTGGCACGACATCTTGTTTCATATTACTATCTGATCATACGTGTTAAGGAGAGCAACCACCATGCGTGCAACCACACTTTCACGTCACGTCTTGCTCACATCGTGGTAAACACACGCTTCTTGCTGATAGACTGCAGCGTGACTTAACTCCTCAGAGTTTTGTTTGTCTTGGTCCGACGCGTTGTTGCGTCGGACTACTTACAGCGGTATATTGTTTCCATTCCGGGAAATTCCTGTCATGACCTCCGAGGGAGGAAGGCAAGAACGAACACAGGGACTGCGAGCAGTATCTCGATCACGAGCGGAACGCAACGACATCGCAAGACGACACGAGAACCAGAACGCAAGTACCGGGACCCAACTCTCGCAACTTATAATCCCCGAATAAGAAAGGAGAAGAATGGCCTTCAAACGAGCTTTATTTGCTGCTCATCCCGAAGGCGAAACTGTGGTGCATAGCGGGTGTATTTATATGCTTTCGACGACCTTGGGTCTAGGCCACTCAACGGGCCAGTCGAGAGCGAGCGTGGAACTCGAATTTTCGAGAATATTGGCGGGCATTCAAATTCCCAGATTCGAGAAATTCATTTTTCTTGGTAAATAGGTTGGATTTTCGAGAAAAAGTGCCTTTCCCTAACGATTCTACAACAACGCCTCGCTTATTGTCATATTTCTTGGCTACTAATCTACACAAAGGAAGGCAGATGTTAATGGTGTTTGAATTGGTTTCACTGGCCGCTGAAACTTGTTATTAAGCTTTTTCTTTCGCCATCCTGCTCGGAAGGGAACTAAAGTGAGCACGACACTTTGATTTGGTGGTGTAGTGAACTGGTAGTGACCGCACTGTTCAAGCGGCTTCGGTGGTTGTCACTGCGACAGCATAAGCTGCTTGAAGAATCCTGACAGAGACTTATTGAAACTAGCATAGTTCCTAATAAATCGGAATTTCACTGTTAGAATCAATGAGTGTCGGTATTTTGTTACAGAATTGTTGGTAAACCAAGTAACATGACTTGTCTAGGAATCTCCACCAGGCCTGGTATCCGGGGTGTGGTTTAAAAAGTACGATGGCATATTCCGAGTCGATTTTGCTAAGCAGGAATATCAGGATGCCGCTGTGAAAACCAGGTGCTGCAAATTACGGAAGATTTTTCAGTTTCGTTTTTCCAGAAAGATCCTACTGACACAGTTTGATGTGACAGCTCGAATCTTGTTCGATTTGCTTGGCGGACAGTCCCCACTGTTCAGTGCTAGTGCTTGAACCGAATACGGTTATGGGCATCCGATTCGGATTAACCTGTCACAGTGACCGAAGCCAGAGGACGCTTGCGCTTAACCATCACCGCAAATAGCTTGTGCTGCGCCATTTGCGGTTCCCCCCCCCCACACACCACATATCCAGTGCAAACCCGAAGAAATAAGATCGGCAGGCGTGCTAGCGTGGCCTTTGTGTTCAGCCGGCCAATACTGGTTAGCCAACTGATTGGCTAGCACGAAAACGAAACCTTTATCACTCGGAAAATAAATGGACAAGGAGATTGCGGTGACAAGATCAAAACTGGAGAAAAATGTGTAAAATGTGATGTTAGAAGCATTTCAGAATGGGATTGCATGTTAATACATTCTAGAGAAGGCAAGGTTGATTAGACTACAAAAAGGACAGACGGACCATTCATCGTACAGTGCACCAACCAATCTGAAGAAAAGAATGGATAGAAGACCACAGACACCTAAGCTTCTAAAAATAGGAGCAGATTAGTTGCCATATGGCCATGTTATTGGCCGATGCAGTCAGCCTAACGTACTCGTCGTCTCTTCGCTGACGGTGCACTATGAGTTCGTAGGCGGCTCACTAATCCCAAACGGCCAGCGCATTAGCGGCCACACACATCGCAACGCCACATGGTCACGTCACTACGATCTATGACACCGGTGGTTCTCTTGCGTACCGCGAACCTAATACCGAACGATACTGACACATGCTGCAAGGTGCGGTGGGAGTGTTGAGAGGCCCCCGTCACAAACGCTGTCCGTTTGCTTTTGCAGTATATGCTCCCACAAACGGTATAACAAACGCACTCAGCGATGGCGAGCTCCGGGAACGCTCGGTCGGTAGAGTTCCTATTGACTAAAGGTTGGCTGGCATCAACCCCCTTTTTTAAAAGTTCTTATACACTTTGTTCACCGGTGATCGAAGTATTAGATTCATGTGGCGTTAAAACTACTCATAGGTGTGGTACTTCGTAGATAGAAGCATATCCACGAAGAACGAGCTCGATTTTGCCCCGGCCGTGGTTGCGTTGATTACATACTCCACTCCGCCAGATATTTGAGCTATGCCAGTTATATAGGAGGCCGACGGTTATTAGTTTTTCACAGGAAAAAGCGACCTTTGATTCAGTTGAGTGGACAACGATCTGGAACTCTGTCAAAGATGGATGTACCCGAGAAGTGTGTAAACATCCTGGAAATTAGTGCTACCCCTCGGTTCCGATTAAGACTTATGACTGTACCGTCGACCTATCGAGTGGGTTACAACATGCTGGTCCAACCTTCTGTTTGCTGATCAACTTTGCAGTAGATGAAATCGTGATAATATGATGGTGGAACTATTTCCATGCACGTGATTCCGAAGTTTACAGTAAATGGATGGCACTGTTCCAATCTCTGAGGCTTCGTGTGGGGCAACTAACACTTTGAACAGATGAGGGGCTTCGGCCCCCAGTTTGTTATAACTTTTGCACCTCCTCAGTGCAAGGTGCTGCTGCAGAACTGGCGGGACTGTACGTATGTCTTCGTACTTGGTGGGGTGCCGTTGGAAGCAGCCGAGAAGTTTATGTACACTGGAGGCTATATTAACGCTAGTGGGATGTCCGATAGGATCACAAATCACATATCAAAGGCTCGAAGGATACCTGTCAACTTAATACCATCTGTGGCGCCGACATGATAATGACCATTTTGAGAAAAGCCGCGGTTGGAGTCATGCCACCAGTTTTCTCCAAAGAAACGGTTTTAGAAGGACAGTCACGTGACATACTGTCATATCTCCACATTACTTCTTCACACTACTTTGAATGCACACTCCCCAAGGATAGTCTGTAGTGATTCAATTCCCTTTTCCACTGTATGTTGTGTGTTGTTTGGCCTACTGCCCACAACCGCTAGATTACATTCCGTTTCCATCCCTGTTGCATATTATGAGCAAGTGGTTGTGATTCATTTTCACATTGGTCTGTCTAGTCACTGGATTTCTGATTCAGTTGTTGACTTTTGTTGTTTTTGTTAGAGCAGATCCGAGGCTTACGCAATATAGTGGAGTTCATCTCTTCTGCGACTGACAAAATGACCAGGCTTGTGTGGTACGTTGATCCGAGGGACTGTGTTGATTAGGACTTTCGTTCTTTCGTATAGAAAATTGTCAGACAGACAAATGGGAGCAACCGTACTAAATTGGTTGCGCTCACAGAGTTGTACCACACACTACCAGTCACGCGTGAGTTATTAGGTCGTGTGGCAGAACGATTTTAGTGGCTGCGGCACTGCTGTCTTCCGCGTAAGAAAGAAAGAGATTAGAAACGGTGTATTCAAGCAAGAGTACTTCAGCCGCACAAAGGCTGACCGTGATCATCGGTGTACCACTCAATACGGCCGAGAAACTGTTTTTCGGAAGTTTGTGTTCAGTACGTCTGCTTCGTGCGGTATTAGTCGGTATGGGCGGTCTGTTTAGTGGTCAATGCGCTAGCCGTACAACGTTAAGTGATTCAGCTTCTTGGTTCTGGGTAAGGTTCCTCAAGAGGGTTCGGGCAGGGTCTTCTAAAACAACCCGCAATGAAAACGATTGAAAAGTTTCCGAGATTTTCACTTCGCCGACAGGCCATTTCATTCATTTTCACATTTCTGTCTGCCTTTGCTCGTTTTTCCTAACGCAAAGCCGCTGGCGCTTTTGTTGTTTCTGACGGGTCAGCAAACTGCTTTGGCAAACACTTTCTCAAATGTTGGACTGATGATGCATCATGTCTCCGAAACATGCGCTTACGGCACTGGAATTGTCATTCATTTGAGGTCGTTCTTGGATAGTGCTATGAATCTGTTGTTTTTCGCAGATCCCCTGGTGATGGTGAGTTTGAATCTAGCGATCGGGTTAAAATAGAAACCGCACTGAGCTCTAGTGTACAACAAAGCACGATCGACTGGATCCCCATGGATAGGCGCTTTGTTGTGACCGCCATGAACGCTTGCTTTCGAAGCTGATTGCATGAAACCTCCTACAGGCTATGTTGAAACACGGGATCTATCGTACATCAACTGAATTAGAGATTTCTTCGTGCTTGCCTGAAAAGACACACGGTGGGTCAAAAACAGCAATGATAGTGCAGACTCTCAATCGTCCTCCTTTAATTGGTAACCGTTTTTTTATTGTTCGGTTGTTATATCCAGAGAGTCTATGCGTTTTCGAGTAAGATGATGTCGTTCAGATACGCTCGAAAATCCTGGTTCTCGAAGCGTCGTCGGTGATCCGTCAAGGTCGCCTTTGATACACCGTGGTTCGCCACGATGCATTTCATCATGATTCCCACCGTAGACGCCTTTTGGTCCGGAACGCCAGTCGTTTCGATCCAACTGGTAGAATGTTCTAGCATGACCAGTTAGTGCGAGCGCTCAACGGAAAAGGACCCATAAGATCCACCGACCCGGGTTCACCGATTTCGGAGACCGGTATTGGCTGTGACGTCTGCTGCGCTCCCACATTGTCGCCTTTCAGTAGCTAACACTGTTGACAGACAAGTACGCAAACCGTGACACTCATCTTCGGCCAATATGCATTTTACTCCAACAGATCGTGGTTCATCCAGTGTGAACCATTTCACGGCAATCTGCTACCAGTTTCTTCTGCAGTTGTCTCGGGATTGCTACCGCATAAGAGCTGCCAACGCCACGATTGATTTCAGCTCTTCCTCCTTAATGTTTGCTGTGATCCTCCCGCCTCTTGCCACAGCATCAATTATTTTCCGGAGGGCCTCGTCCTGAGGCTGTAAATGCATAGGTGTTTGTGGGGTCTTGCTCCATTCATAAGCTGTTGACTCCAAAAATTACATCGGCGATTTCGTCGTCTGTTTTCGGTCGAAAAGGAAAATAAGCGGCGCAGTTGCTGGAACATGGCGCATAATTCATTGTCAAATCGTTATGCTCTTGTAAACTCTTGGCCCAATACGCTGGTTCGTCCACAATATAATAATGCGATTGGTGGAAATCGTATTCTCGTTCTTGGTATAATTAACACGGAAAATCTTGGTCCCGAAATTAACGCGGTGGTCTCCGGCAATTGCGCCCAAAACAATCGAAAAGACGGATGCAAAAAGCCACTTTTTTTCGCTCCAAAGTGTGTCAAAGAGGAAGTCGCAAGGTATTTGTAGGGTGCATAACGACTTACAAACACTCTCGATTCAGAAAATCGAAGGACAGACATAAAAAAGTAGTTAGGGTCACTACGCCACTAATGAGTATGGCAGAGTGAAGGGCGAGCAGGTAAAAAATTAGCGAGGATTACCTCTCGGTTTATTCTGATTGAATAGAATCGTTTGCTCGAGGGGGATGCGGTTTTGGACGGAAAAATGAGTTCCTCCAACAAATGCCCATCAGGCTAATTTGCCTCTCGTGTCCCCCGCAGTCTTGATTCACTCTAGAGGTTTGTGATCCGTCTCCCCATGTAACTGCTGATCCAGCACCTACGGCCTTCATTTGTCCAGTGCCCAATTGACTACGAAACACTTCTCAGTGGTTGAATACTCTTCTCTTCTGGTCAGCACTTCGCTTGTACACTCGATGACTCCTCTTGTTTGAGTACTGCCTCATTGCCACGGTCACTGGCATCTGTTGCTAAGATGAACGTTCCTTTTGTATTCGGTAGTTTCAGCGTCATTTGCTGCTCGTTCATCGCTTGTTGCACTCGCTTGAACGCCTTCTGGGCATCGTCGGTCCATTCATATTGCTTTTCATTCCGAAGAAGTTCGTACAATGGAGTTGTAACAGTGGAAAATTTTCACAAACGGACTGTAGTACCCTGCTCGACCCAAAAACTTCCTCAGCGTGCGCTTAGGATTCGGTGCCACGGCCTCTATAATTGTCAATATTTTCTCTAGCAGGGACTTGATTTCACCTTGACCCACCTTGTATCCCAATAACACCACCGATGACCGCCCGGCTTGTGACCCATCGGCATTACTCTGGAGTCCTGAGTTCCTAATCCGATCCAAGACAGCGTCTAAGTGAGCAGCATGTTCCGAATCCGTATCATCTTCATATGCCGCCGCATTACCCAGTCCTTTTACCAACTGAAGCACCAGGCGTGGAAGTGTGAATGGTGCCCCGGGTTAGCCAAACGACATCCCCTGAAATTGGCACCGTTTTTCGTCCATCATAAGTGCGGTTTTCTGTCCATCCACGGGTTTGATTGCTACCTGTCAGTATGCGGAACGTAAGTCCAACACTGTGAAGAAATTCGCCTGTTGCATTTTATCAAAAATATCAGTGATGGACGGCATTGGTACAACGGTGTTCTGTTGCCTCATTTAACCGCCTAAAATCCACACAAAAGCGGTACTTCCTGTCGGACTTCTTCACCGAGAGGATAGGCAGGTTGTACGGACTGTTGGCTTCTTCGATAACACCCTGGTTCAGCATGTTATGTGCTTGCCTTTTCACTTCCTCTTTATAATGAGCCGGTATATTACGAGGTCCGTGAGAGTGAAATGTCACACTTGTTGATATTTCATGTGCAGTGCAGTTGCGGAATCCTTACTGATCATCTTCGTTCGCCAATAACTCAGCACATTTCTCGAACGAGGACTGGAACGAGGGTGCTGTACAAACGCGGGTTCTAGCCGTGCATAGTTGGTTGATAATTCTCTTGCTGTCCTGTGAGTGTCAGGAAACAAGACCTGGTTGACAGATTTTTGAGTCTCGGGTCAATCACATCTGTTGCAGTGAAGAAGTCGACTCCGAGAATCGTTTGCTTAGTTTCCGGAGACACAATGCAACGGTGATTCACGATACGGCTGTTAATACGCATCCTCCATTCTTTGATACCTTCAAGTAGCAGCTGTCCTGGTCATCATAGATGTAGGTTCTACGTCTTGCTTCTTTGCGCGAGCAATCAAGAAATAGCCGTCCCCGCATTCACCAAGCACTGTTTTCCCCCCGTCAGCTTCAACACTTGCATGTTTGGCCCCTCTCTCACTACTACAAAAGGAACAATCATGGAACACTTTCTTTTTATATCTTTTAAGCCGTCGGGTTGGGCAGTCCTTCCCCCAATGTCCTTTCTTACCACAGCTGAGACAGCTTCCTAGTTAATCGTTCCTCCGTCATTCTCAATGCAGCGACATTCGCTGCCAGCTGCTCCATTGTCCTCGTATTCTCTTCCAGTGTCTTGTTCGTATTGCCGTCCGCATCTACGGAAACCAGGGACACAATTCCTGACTCTCGCGTCACCTTAGCAAAATCATCGAGGTCCATCCGCCGGGCAACGTGGGCATTACGGACTTAGTCGTATTTCGCCATCGGGAGACCTTCAATAGACTGTTCCATTAACAACTGCCGCCGTGACTCTTGATCCAACTCTGATAGTGTCCTGTCCAGTATTCCTTAGAGAGTGGCAACGAACACGGATGGATCCGCCCGTTGTCCAAGCTTGGCAGCCTTGAACCGTCGCGTTGCATATTAGCGGTCGGCCGGGCTGTCAGACGCATCCACCAGCGCCTTCGCAGTGGCCCACTCTATCTCTGCAGGGCCTCTTCGCGTTGCATCCAGCAGCGCCCTTCGTCCTGCCCTTCATTAGTGTCTTGTGGCAGTTAAGCATTAGTGTTAACCACTGATGTAGTGCTGTCTATGNTCGTCCTGCCCTTCATTAGTGTCTTGTGGCAGTTAAGCATTAGTGTTAACCACTGATGTAGTGCTGTCTATGATGATGATGATGATGATCATTAGTGTCTACGGGGCACTCAGCCTCCTGCGGTCAACGTTGACTCCGCCCACGTCCTCGAAGTCCTCCAGGAGCACTCGGACGTCTCCATCTTAGAACATCTGTGGCCCCTGCGTTCGTCACGGCACCAGTTGTTGTGACCGTAAAGAACGCTTCGTTTGCGAAGTTGTTTTCTGCATGAAATCTCCTACAGGTTATGTTAAAACACAGAACCGCGAACGCGTACTCATTTTCGCGAATGGCGTGTATTCACACACTGGGCAGCAGTACACTGTCATCCACCCTGGTTGCACGTCCCCATCATGCACACACACTATTCCAATAGTCGTTTCTGGTTTCTCGTCTTCCTGGCGTTGAGCTCTGCTCTTTACTTCCTGAATGTGCGCACTATATTACTTGAGAACGAAGCTGTATGCTAGACAACAGCTTGTATGCCGCCAAACCTAGTGTCCGGGTCAAATTCTAACAACACGGACTAGAAAACCGTCGTTCATTTTTCTGCATATACTTTAGAATGTTGTCCCTGACTCTGAATACGACAAACACCGCTGTGAACGGAAACAAACTGACGGATAGGCCGCCTAAGGGCGGTGAGATTTACTCATCTGAGCGAACCAAAGCATTTCATCAGTGATCATCCGAATGGTGTTTTCTCTGTTTCGTGGTTGCAGTGATCGTCAGCAAGGCGTTAGCGAAGCTGTGTAGAAAAAGAGATTGCTCGTGGATTTACAACTGGGCTAATATATTCAGCGGTGGAGGATGTATATTTTATGGTTAGTTATGATGTTCCGGACGATACTCTGGGAATCAGACACGGCTTTTAAACGTAATAGGGCTCCGGACCTTCTTTCTTCATCTGTTTTTAAAGATGATCGGAATGATTGTCACGAACGTGCCACACATCTGTTCTATATAAAAGGCTGCGGAAATGCCTCGTGATTTAGGTTTTTAACAATCGTTCCCATTTTCAGAAAACCGTAGAGCGCCAGGTGATAAACAGAGAGATACTATTCTTCTCTGTTGCACCCAGGATGCTCACAGATCTCATAATGCGGCGGCTTTTGAACCACAAAGAGCCAGACTAGAGGGGACAGGCAAGCGTGTAATATTGCCGACGAGATCCTTATGAGAATAGCGAAAGCGATGTGGCAGTTCGCCGGTGCAGATCAAGGTGAATGTACAGGATCGTGACTGATAGCCGATTTAATACAGGTGGACGGTCTACACTGGTTGGTTCACGCACTACATGTGCCAACACACCTACTGTAGGATTGTTGACTCCTCAAGTGTCTAGTTTTCCTTTTTGCTTCGTTTCCCTTCGTACGTTTGTATTCGTTTTTTATTCTGTTGCCTCGTGGATTGCTCTCGGAACTGGCGGCGACCCGGGTTGCTGTTCCCACTGATTTCGCTCAAGGGTGAAGAATAGTGAAAAGATAACAACAATGTAAAGTGTAAGTTTACGAGTCATTTAATTTAAGGCTATGAATGCCAGGGAATTTTCCAACTGCGTGTAATAATAATATGACTTCGTACACTTAATTGGTTCCAGATTGAGCGGTCCACATGCTGAAGTTCCAGAATCAGTCGTTACGACAGGTGCGGTTCTTCTGAAAACAACTTTCATTTGTTTTTAGGCTGTCGAACAGCACTTACGTCTAGTTGGTCTGTTGACGAAAGAAGTTGGACCGACCAACGCATCTGCCGAAGCGCACCACTATGAAGTGTCCCAGGATTCGAGCGTCTCCGCAGATGCGGATTCATCCATTTCACTTCATCCGTACATCGCACACTCAGCCATATTAAGAACCGAAGATGTGTGCAACCTGATGTTCTATCGCTTCTCATCCGACCCCAGCTTACCTTGGCGTACTTACGCTACTTTGACTTGGGCCGTCAGCAATTGTTTGAGGCAATTCGGAGACCATCTAGAGTAAGTCGTAATTTTTTAGTTCCGTGGTTCATGGGTTCTCCTATTACTCGGTCGCTTGCCCCAACTAACCGCAGATGAATGATTGGTACAAATTCTCTTTTTGGTCGGAAGTTGTAGCGGGACGCGAACATGAATGTCCTTACAGCAAAACACTTATTGGGGATCGGTTGCGCACTTTCCTCTTTATGCACGTGCCTGCCGCTAACCGTTACCGTCCTTCCCATTAGCAGTGCATTCCGTCTGATAGGTGTTGTTCGAGCCAGCTCTAGAGGCTGTCTTCAGAGATCTCTTCGCCGTTTGCTTATGCCCCAGTTGGCCACAGCAACAACCCATACTTCTGCTGTTGTCTAGATAGAGGGTTATGAACATCCAGGTTAGTCGTCTTGACAGGGCCTAGTGGTGTTTAAGTGACTCTTTTGAATTCGGATAATGACGGGCGGTTGTTGCGCCTCTAATCCAAGTGCATTGTTAGCTGTCAGTAACTTTGGTCATCGTGAGCATTGTTTTATCTGGCGGATATTTCCGACCTGATATCAGGTGCACTTAGTTACAGAATAAAGAATTGTTTGCGGCACTTTTTGCTTGATGGATGATTTACTCTAATCAGACTAACAAGGTGTTTGACAATTTTTAAAAATCGTATGCACTGTTGGACGTCATTTTGCACTGTCAAATATTTCGGAAGGCTGTTTGCATCCCCGAAGTGCTTCTGTAAGACTGCTATGATTACGTAGATTTAGTGTCAGAAACACCATCATAACAGCCTTGTGTTTGCCCGAGGGTACTGTGGCTCAAGCCGCCGCTCATTTCAGCGGTGACGTGGACTATCCTAGAGGTTAACGTTATTGAAAAAGCTAAGGACTAATGAAGGGTAGACCTTTGGCTGCGCCATACTGCCATCTCAGATAGCGTTTCTAACCGGCGATTTGAGTGACTACGAGGAACCCGGCGAGGCAGGAGACACCAACCCAATTTGCTCAGCGAAACAGTCGGGATCTTCATATTTCGTGACTACGTTGCTACTTGGCCACCACGCGGCTTCACTCATCTGTTGGTGGTCTCAGTATACCTACTGCACGGCAGACAGTCAGATGGTATACGGAGTACGTGACCCAATCATCACAGGCTGTGCAGCGTGATCTGTTGACTAGTTTGATCGCGCATCCGTGAGCGTTCCGAACTACGCGCCGGCGAACGACTTTATTGTTCACGCGATCAACCCACTTAATGTGGGCTTATTGGCGGAGACAACGACGGTCAAACACAGCAAGTCAGTTGACACCTTTGCGAACAGGCCACGTTTTCGAACCACAGAAGAAAACGCAACATACACAAGCATTAAATACAAACTTTCTTTTGGCGACAGTCAAACGTCTTTCCGATGCTACAGATAACGCAGGTTGAAGAAACTCGTGCGTTTGCTATCTTCGCTGATGTCTCGTCAGCAACATTACAAGCTGATGCGATAGTACTAGCCAAGTATGTGGAAGTGTCCACAATCTCAAGTGGATTGTTTGTAATGAAGCTGGTAGAAGTGGGAATGCCCCGATCTCGGAGCAGCACTCTACACTTCGAAGGTACGTAGCGCATTCTATGTAAACCAGCCCATTCGCTTAGGTTGTTTAGCATGTCTTCGGCAGACAGGCCAAGTGAGACAATGTCACCGGTATAGTCCATATCGCTAAGCCCACTGGGCTCATTAGGCGCACCCTCTAGAATGTCGGCCATGAAAAAATTGGACAGGAAGAGCAAGATAGGACACCCTTGACGAACACCACTAGAAGTGATCATCCGAGACAGTTATCCATAAGCCCTCACTTTCATTGCGGAGTGGGCATACGGTTGTCTCAACACATTCACGTGCGCCAGTCTCTATGGTCTCATGTGTTTAGCGGTGAGGGGTCACCCAGGTCTCGGGGAGCAATTAATAAGAAATCAGTGTCCGACTCCGTTTACTACTGCGCGCAACAGACATAAAAAGATGCACCAGACTTTTACGTCATGTTACGTCGCAGGATGTGCCGGCGGCCATAGTCAGCCTTTTTCAGTTTCCTTCCCCATTTAAACGGCGTTACTGCTGCAACTACAAAAATAGCTCTGTTACTTGACAAGCGATGGGGGAATCATTTAGTTGTGCGTGCTGCTCGTTTGGTGCCGCTAGAGTTTGCTGTTTGGTGCACGGACATTTTTTTGTAGTTAGTCGGAACTACGTTAGTTAAAGACGCTTTACAATAGATTTTTTCGAACTTAGGTCTTGAATCGACCATTAGTGCCTCAAGAATCGCATGCTCAAAACTAAACATTCTCACTGAGATCAATATTCTTGCCATCCATACGACTCCTCATTTGACCTCAGTCAATAGTAACCAAATGTAACTGATCCTTATCTAATGTACGCTTGCCCATTGGTCCAGTTTAATTTATTGACCCAAAGTTGTACCAATTCATCCGAAGAAGCTTATGAATCAAAGGATGAACGGCACCTTTAATAAGAATCACCAACCGTTTAAGGGTTGCGAATGCTTATTCAGTTGTAGGCGCATTCTAACTAATACCGTTGTTTGCATGTGCCAAACTTTCACAATTGCGTTTACATTTCTTGCTTCAGTTCCATCCAGTTAAACCAGAAGGCCAAACAGAAGCTCAAGGTAATCATGTCCACCCGGATAATGGATCAAGTCGACAGTTTTGTTAAAAGTTGACATTCTTATATTGTTTGTTAAATCCAAGATGTTTTCACTGTATAAAGAGATTTATTGAATAAAACTCCAAAAGTACTTGAGCATCACAGTTGAGAATAATGTTTCAATGAACAAAGATGTTATGTTACTTTGATAGAGGGCCTTCTGCTTGCGTTTTGTTTGATTTTCTCAACCATCCATCGAATTCCATCTGGTACACCGTCCCTGTAAGAATATACAGGATAGTATTATGATCGTGATGTAAATCGACTGGTTGACACCAAACTTAGTGTTTGGAAACGTGAAATGTCAACTACGTTGAATAGCCCGAGAGTAGTGCACCTAGTGGGATGTGTCACAAATGTCCTTATGGTAACCTGGTGCATTGGGGAGGTCTTGGCGACCGCAAATGTCCGAAATTATTCTTTTAAGGGGTTTTGTTGAAACCAATTTACCTCAGTCGAACGCTTTAGGTTTAAACGAACAGTCAGTTTGTGTACCTAATTAGGCTACTTAAAGACAGATATTCGCGCTTCATCCAATGACTGAAACACTGTCATGCTTGTTGATAACCATTCTACCGACTTCAAACCGGGCACGGTCAAGCTGTTGTATAAGAATGTTCAACGACCCTCACTTAGAAGGAACAACCGTGCATGGGTAGAGCGACCAGTAGTTGTACTTTGAAAATTAGAATGCCATCTGCCAACCTGTGACCAGGAACGGAGGTGAGCCTTTTTGCGTTCTGCCCTGCTTAGTGGTTTCGAAACATTACATATTCACGCGGAAATTGCTGGTTGATCATTGCTGCTCGCGCGAGATGGTATGACCACTTGAGCAACAGAACTCAGACAAATGATCTTCACGGATACTCATCTAGATTTCTCCAAATGTACTGCGAGGAGGCTACGTCATGTTTTATATTAGCGGATAATGGTCCTTAGATTATTTAGAATATCTTACTGTTTTTGTTATGTGTACAAATGCTTACTCAACGATAACGAACAGAGGGGTTGATTGCTTATACGACCAAGCTGATGAACTTACCCTCTTAGGGCAGACACGCCGCGAACCGTGCATTCGCGCTGACCGACGAAAGGCATACTATCGTACAACACCTTGTTCACTTCGCCAACGGGAAACGCACCCTGTGGATAAATCAATAAATGTCACCATAGGATAAATTTAACGAGCAGTGCATCGCAATTTGCCTCCGGAGGAGGAGGGGCAGGCTTAGTGGTATTCGCTAATAATATATTCAAAGGCTGAAATTAGCTGTTAACGCTGTATTGAACATGGAGCGCAGCAGTGAAAAAGTGTACCTTTGTCAGGACATCAAAAATTAAACACAGTGTAGTCCGAAAAATGCGTCCACAGAAATTAGACGTTTATGTTAATCGACCATCTTCTGCTTCACGCGTTTCAAAATCTAACGACCGTAACGTGTGCCAATAACATCTCATTCTTGACCGTATATCTCGGATTCTGAGATTTGCACAGACGTTACCGATTAAGTGGTATGTTCGCAAACGGTCCGCGTTGAAATTCTGGCTGATCTGGTGAATGGACCAATTCGAACTGGGTACGCTTAGAAGATCCTGATAACTTGAGCTAAACATCTTTCTACTGATTGTCTCTGTAATTATTTACCTGCTTGGGCGTGCGCAAAGTTGGATGAATTAGGCTCGCGGTGATAGCTAACTCTGATTTCACTCCGGAGATTTTCCCTATGAGATGTTAGGGGACGCATCTCCTAGCAAGGCAGACGAATCGCGCGACACCATCCGACCCAAGGCGGAGGAAATCATATTCGCGATGGTGGAAATACACAGGTACACCTGAACGCCAACCGCTTGAAATGATATTTCAGTGTTTCCGTCCAAAATCCTTGGGGCACACTCAGTGAAGGTTTAGTGGTTTTTTTTCAGTTATTCAATCACTGCGGCTATGCGATCGGACGATTGCACGTCTAACTGCATTTCTCCACTGGCTTGCTGTCGTCTTCGTAACCTGATACGTTTTAACGCTACGGCTGTCACACGTCGCGTCTGATTCGTTCTTTCCTGACTGCCTTGTATGGTAGTTGCCTTCCACATACATTCGGAGCCACCATGGCCTAGTTTCTGACTCCTCAATGGAAATGATGCTCCCGTCTCCTTCGAACATGAGTGAAACAACACCATCGTGTATGCGAACGTAACGGTTACGCGCCAAACGGGTCCGTAACGTGTCTCGGATGTCGTACATCAAGAAATTATCAAGAACGGTTGCTGCGCATTATACGTCTATCTCACATGTCCTCGATGTGTTAAAACGCCATCATTCTATCCAACATCATCATCGCAGACAGCAAAACATCAGCGGCTGACACTAATGCTCAACTGCCACACAACCATGAGGAAAAAGCAAACCCTATAAAGGAAGGGAGAGAATAAGAAAAGAAGGGGACGAGAAGGGACCTAACTACTGAAAATAACCACGTCTATATTCAAACATCCAACATCAAGGTGCCTACACCTTGCAAACAAACAACCGAGCCGCAAGTAAAAGTAAGGCGTCATCAGCAAGACAGCCTCCTTAAGGCTTTTACTGCCCCGCGTCATGAAATGCACTCACTTCACACATAACTCAGACAAACAACGACAACATTCACGCCACTGATCTCGATTAGCCGCCATCTCACCTAAAGTCTCCAACCACCGACTCTGTGAGTCGCGAGGGCCCCAGCCCGGGAGACGAACACGACCCACAGTGGCCAACCCCATTGTGAAGGACTTCATTTCCTTACACCAGATCCTTATCTGTCAACCTTACACCAGTCGATCGCTGGTGCCGCCCGATACGAACGACTGCACGCAGACATCGGTGATCAAATACTTGAAGGCGGTTCACGTCTTCTACCCTGAGCGGCCAGGTCTCGCTGCCGTAAAGTAATACGGCGCCCACCGTTGTCTTATATACACGACCTTTAAGCTTCAGAGAAATACACCTCTGTCGCCAGAGATGCCCCCAGATTAGCGAATACCGTCCTATCCTTAGAGGCGCGCGCTTCTATTTCATTCCCTACACCATCGCCGCCGCTGATACAGATTCCCAGGTATACAAACCGGTCAACAACCTCCATGACTACATCACCTAACATCAAGCCTACGTGATCACAGCAATCCTGCAGAAGCACTTTGCATTTTGAGGCTGTAAAGCGCAGAGCGCGAAATAGCATCTAGCATTCTTTGTGCTGCTTGAAAGTTGTCAAGCAACGCCTTGTCGTTAGCACAGTCAAGATCAGTCAGTCTCTCGCCAGGTAGGAGGTCCACGCCGGCAGCCTGTGAGTGTCGGAGACAATCCTCCATTATTTCGTCTGACGAATTTGAACAAAAATGGTGACAGCGGGCAGTCTTGACGTACGCCGCTCACGGTGCTGAAACTGTCAGACAGTTCACCGTAATCTGAGCTGAAGTATGGGACTAAAGTGCCGACAATATATTTAAGAACATAGTCGGCGCACCTCTGTGTCTGAGCGACTCTGAAAGTGTAGATCGATCAACTGAATCGAACGCACCTTTATAGCCGAGAAATACCACAACTGTTGGCTGGCGATATACGTGACAATGCTCCAGAATTCGACGAAGATTAAAAATGTGATCTGTACATCACCGCCCGGGGCGAAACCCTGCCTGTTCTTCTCTAATAATTACCTCCCGAGCTGCAGTGAGTCGGAAAAGTATAATGGATGGTAGAACCCTAGAAGTTACTGGGGTCAAACTAATTCCCCTATGGATTTTGCAGCAGCCCCTGATACCTTTCTTCAATATATAGGAACTACTATCGAGTGACCCCAACTCGAGAGGATACTTTCCGTCGTCCACACAAGCCGAGACAAATGAGTTGAAGCCTCTACTAACGCCTCTCCGCCTTCTTTGAAAAGTGCCGGCACGAAGTCATCTGGACCAGATGCCTTATTGCGCTTGAGAGCCGCAATGTAATTGCGGACCTCAGTCTCCGTGGGTGGTTCCAAGTCTACGGGCCAGAGCACTACATTACAAGTTTGTGGCGGCAACGCAGCAGAAGCAGGTGGCCAGCTAAATTAACCCTCAAAGTATTCCACCCATCGCTATAACCTTCTGGACTTATTATAGGTGAGTGTGCCTTCTGTCTCGCTGATAGCTTCACTGACAGACGGTCGCCTGGGACCAGTGGCACGGATGAGCTTAAACAGGTTGCCAGTATTTCCCAATAACCATGCCTCCATCATTCTGTTAGCTTAAGTTCAGTTTTCAGTCACATAACGAAGTGTTGGATTTGCAACGTACCGAATTAGGTCTTATATGAGCTCGAGCTAATCGAGGCTGAAACCTTTCAACCGTATGATAGACAGGACGCGGTTAACAAATAATTTATTTCACCCATTCAAACCAACGTAAGTGTTCCTTAACAATGTTGTCAACAGTGGAGGCGTCTAGGAGGGTAAACAACTGGAGTTATGGGAGTGTTGCTGATGCTACGATCACTGCCGCAAATTAGCCTGAGAGATGGCTGCACAGAACGTTGTTAAATTCAGTCTAGATTCATGACAATCACCGCAATTGTTTGGTTTTGGGCTCAGTTACTTTGTTCATAGCCTGTAAGAAGTGGTTTCAATTTTGCAATAAACAAAGCAAGGAAAAACGATGAAATGACGGCAGCAGCTAATAGGTTTGAATAAAGTTACGCGGAATAGAACAGTCGTATTAAGTGAGTAGGTCCAGATAATCATGGTAGTGATGAATGCGTTACCGGTATGTCCTGTTTGTTCGCCAGTATGAGCAACGGAACCGATTCCAAGGTCGGGTTCCGAATCATTTTGTCTACACACAGATCAGCATCAAAGGATCACAAACCAAATGCATCCCTCGTCTCATCAAATCTGTCCGGATCAGTTGAGTCGATCACATAGATTACGCCATGTGATTCCGAATAATACTACAGGTAAGTGAACGAACAAAATGAAAATGAAACCGACTTTGTCCCAAAGCGATTGCAACTCTTCTTGACCACCGAGATCCCAGAATTTTAAACGGACACCGCCAATAACAAATTGCCCAACTGAAAATTGTACAATACAAATAAACAACCTACTGTTCAGTCCTACAGTAGTTGTGATTTTCTGTAATGGGAGAGACCGGTAATTCGGTACAAAATTGATCTTGGCTTGTTCTAAATAGGTCTGGTAAAGGAAAAAGAGGTGATGTCGCAGTTCAGTAGGCTTCTTGGGAAACAATCCACATTAAACACAAGCCTAACGTCCAATAGTCTGTTTTGGGAAACGGAACATCCACTATCAGTCGCTTTGAAACGGGTGAGCACTGTTCTACTTCGAGAACGATTTAGATACCGGTCGACCGACCGTATGTTGTCGACTTATTGTTCTTCATTCTGCAACAAGTAAAGTTCCAAATAACAGCACCACTGGTAATTGCAGATAAAAAAGGACGATATTGTGAGAATACTTAGTCGTGAATCGGTGATGGGTACTATATGCCTCTAAGCAATGTGTTCTGCCAGCTGAGCTACAAAACTGTGTCAGAAGCTCGGTAACCGGCCAATCGCATGTCCCAGTGAGATTCACCCAGTATTTTAGGCCGATGCAACACACGCAGTGTCGGAGTGAGCGATTCCCATCGATGGTTCGATTCTAACCAAAACTCACACCTTTCAAAGCTGGATTTGCAATAGTACTCACTTCTAGTATTTCGATATGCGCGCTCTTAAACTGACAATTCACAACCAGTTTCGTCCACATTTTAACTTATCAGGTGAACATAGCCCGAAGGGGGACACAAGCCANTGATAGCTTCACTGACAGACGGTCGCCTGGGATCAGTGGCATGGATGAGCTTAAACAGGTTGCCAGTATTTCCCAATAACCATGCCTCCATCATTCTGTTAGCTTAAGTTCAGTTTTCAGTCACATAACGAAGTGTTGGATTTGCAACGTACCGAATTAGGTCTTATATGAGCTCGAGCTAATCGAGGCTGAAACCTTTCAACCGTATGATAGACAGGACGCGGTTAACAAATAATTTATTTCACCCATTCAAACCAACGTAAGTGTTCCTTAACAATGTTGTCAACAGTGGAGGCGTCTAGGAGGGTAAACAACTGGAGTTATGGGAGTGTTGCTGATGCTACGATCACTGCCGCAAATTAGCCTGAGAGATGGCTGCACAGAACGTTGTTAAATTCAGTCTAGATTCATGACAATCACCGCAATTGTTTGGTTTTGGGCTCAGTTACTTTGTTCATAGCCTGTAAGAAGTGGTTTCAATTTTGCAATAAACAAAGCAAGGAAAAACGATGAAATGACGGCAGCAGCTAATAGGTTTGAATAAAGTTACGCGGAATAGAACAGTCGTATTAAGTGAGTAGGTCCAGATAATCATGGTAGTGATGAATGCGTTACCGGTATGTCCTGTTTGTTCGCCAGTATGAGCAACGGAACCGATTCCAAGGTCGGGTTCCGAATCATTTTGTCTACACACAGATCAGCATCAAAGGATCACAAACCAAATGCATCCCTCGTCTCATCAAATCTGTCCGGATCAGTTGAGTCGATCACATAGATTACGCCATGTGATTCCGAATAATACTACAGGTAAGTGAACGAACAAAATGAAAATGAAACCGACTTTGTCCCAAAGCGATTGCAACTCTTCTTGACCACCGAGATCCCAGAATTTTAAACGGACACCGCCAATAACAAATTGCCCAACTGAAAATTGTACAATACAAATAAACAACCTACTGTTCAGTCCTACAGTAGTTGTGATTTTCTGTAATGGGAGAGACCGGTAATTCGGTACAAAATTGATCTTGGCTTGTTCTAAATAGGTCTGGTAAAGGAAAAAGAGGTGATGTCGCAGTTCAGTAGGCTTCTTGGGAAACAATCCACATTAAACACAAGCCTAACGTCCAATAGTCTGTTTTGGGAAACGGAACATCCACTATCAGTCGCTTTGAAACGGGTGAGCACTGTTCTACTTCGAGAACGATTTAGATACCGGTCGACCGACCGTATGTTGTCGACTTATTGTTCTTCATTCTGCAACAAGTAAAGTTCCAAATAACAGCACCACTGGTAATTGCAGATAAAAAAGGACGATATTGTGAGAATACTTAGTCGTGAATCGGTGATGGGTACTATATGCCTCTAAGCAATGTGTTCTGCCAGCTGAGCTACAAAACTGTGTCAGAAGCTCGGTAACCGGCCAATCGCATGTCCCAGTGAGATTCACCCAGTATTTTAGGCCGATGCAACACACGCAGTGTCGGAGTGAGCGATTCCCATCGATGGTTCGATTCTAACCAAAACTCACACCTTTCAAAGCTGGATTTGCAATAGTACTCACTTCTAGTATTTCGATATGCGCGCTCTTAAACTGACAATTCACAACCAGTTTCGTCCACATTTTAACTTATCAGGTGAACATAGCCCGAAGGGGGACACAAGCCAAAGCTCTTAACTACTCGACCATCAATTCTGAGCATCTGTAGCTAGTTCTAACCAACAATCCAAGGTGGGCTGTCCATCTACAACAGCAGGGTGAACACACGTTAATCACCCAGTCACGTGTAAAGACTCGAAGGCCGGTTTCGAGAGGGCTACACACTACTCTTGGCAAATGGATTGAGCGATACGAAGGATAGCAGCCTACTGCCTAAACCCCTTTGAGAGCGATGTCAACAAACGGGAGTTGGCCCTCATTTCTCTAGCCAACCTGAGGATGACCAGTTGCAGATGGAAATCTAAGGTTTGGGAGACCACTTTCGGTAGGTTATTAGACAACCCTAAAAAACGATCCACCTGTCACTGAAAAGTGCAACGAACAAGTTACAACGATAAACGTACTGTTTTACCGGCACCATCAAGTCCAAGGATTAGGACAGAATATTCATCCCTCTGTGAAAGATAGGACCAAAAACCACGCAGCAGAGTATACATATGTGAAGATTACGAGACTGAAAATAAGATAATGACCATTACAAAAAACTCAACAACATGAAGAGACTCACAAGTCAATATAAAAGTTAGCTTTGGAAGAACGGTCACTAAAAATGAGTGAAGCGCATAATCTCGAATCGTCGCTCCCAAACATCACATTGTGAACTGCAAGTAAGTTAGTGTTTTAACTACCAACCACGTATGAGTGACTGGCTTCATTCGCTACACAATGAAATTATCTCCGAATAATTCGAGGGACGTAAATGGATGCGGAGTGAACGAGATGAAACTCTTCAGCACATAGTGACGCTTCGCTTTAACCTCAGATTGGGACAGTACCGATTGGCACCTTACGCAATTATCAGTGGCTAAGTTTATTAAAACACCACAGTTGCAAATCCAACGATTTATGAGAGCTGGCGCAAATGTTTCGGTGTTGGTGTTGAAAAGGGGTATTACTAATGGCCATCTGCTGAAACGGTCGAATTATTGCGGTACACCGATGGACATACAAATACAGCAACAGCCTGGTAAGCTCAAAATGGACACGACCGGAGCGAGCGTCGGGTTTAACGAATGGGTCGGGGATCGTGAAGACTTGTTGGAGAACATTACTGCGTTGGAAACCAAGGCGGGTTATCGCTCATTCTCGTACAACCCTATGTATATTCAGCCGCATGAAAAGACTGAAGTCAGCTTGACACTGGCACGAATGGTCGGATGAGAAGTGGGATGGAGAATACTAGAAACACGCCGTTGGCAAACATCGATCAGTATGAGAGCTGATCAGCTGCCATGCTTAGTACATGACCTACGCATCTAGGCCTGTGAAAACTTGAAGATCGTGCAAAAAACTCAACTGGCACACTACAAACACCCATCCTCTTTGTTGCTTAGCAGTTGCGAGCGACTGAACCACAGGCATCGATAGTCAGACATCTGAAGACAGTTCACGTCTTCTTCCTTGAGTGATCAGGATTCACAGGCGCATCAGAGAAATGCGTCTGTTACCAGACATTCCCTAGTCTGGTGAACACCGCTCTGGATCTTGAGACTCCAGTTCCCACTTTATTCCCAATATCTCCGCCATTGCACAGGTCACTATCTAAATACATGAACCCGTAGACAACCTCCGCAATTTCCTTAACCAACATTAAAACCGTGTAGTCGGAGCAGAAACGCCTGGCACTCCAGGGCGTTGAACTGTGACACCTCTAATGTACGTTGCTTCTGATGCTGAAACTGTCGGACAGTTGACCGTAGACCTTAACTGGGGCTGTAGTATAAGAATAAAGCACCGAAAGTATGTTTACATACCTGGCCGGTATGTCCCTGCGTTCAAACAACTCCAAAAATGTGGGCCGACTCACTGAATCCAACGCACCTTTGTGGCCATAAAAAAAGGTAACCGTTGACCGGCGATACGTACGGTGCTGCCGGAGAATTTAGTGAATGATGAAAATCTTGACCGATACATCTCCGCCCACAAAGAAACCCTGCCTGTTCTTACCCAATATCTGTCTTCCACGCTGCAGTGAGTCAGCGAAGTGCAGTGCATACTAGGACCCTAGTAATGACTGAGGTCAGGTTAATTCTCCTACTGTGCCTGGAGACTGAGAGTCTGCCCAAAAAACATCAGCGAGCTTCGTCACTGATGACCTGGTGGTCCCACCACACGCTGCTAATCCTTCAGAGGCACCGATGGCCCAAAATGGACAGTGTGCACGCATTCTCCGCGCAGACGGACTAAGCTTCGCGGTCGTGTGAGAAAACCGCTCTTACAGTGGGATTATGCACCACGCCTTCTACTAAACGAGTGAAAAAATGCTGGCCTCAGAGATAGCGCAAGTTGGTAAGCGGTATCCGGGAGCTATCTAAACGATTTACGAACGCTAACTTCCCGACTATCTCCAAATGTTGACATCAAGGATGGGAGCGGATGCGCAATCCTGTCCATCGTGCAATTCGTTCATTTCCGACGACCACGAGCCTGATCAGAAAGTGCTGTATATCGAACCGCCACTCGTCGCAACAGTGACGAGGTACAACGAGGGGGGAAAATTTCAAAGGATAAAAATGGATAAGACAATGCGGAGCAAGAAGATTACAAACGACATGAATGTGGCGAGCTTACATCATGAATCACGCTTCCAGGAGATGATTTTGGTGATCATGAGGACCTCAATGGACAGACAACACCTAACCACTTAACTCAAGGGAGCATTCAGGGCCTTCATAGTCCATAATCAAACTACTTCTTGAACACTCGGCAGCTTTGCCTTGCCGTGGGTGCTTGACTTGGTAACAACTTTGTGCGTTTCTTTTGATACTTTCGTTCCACGTGCACACCTGTTGGAACGTTTTTCACTCAAATCTTTTGTTATCCATTTTGGCTGTCCGACACCCATTGCGGGATGAATAAGGCTTGAGGTAATTGTCCACAACCTCTCAACCTGCTGCAGACTAAACACCAAACAGTATTAACAGATTCAAGTAGTTCTCTGGAAGACCCCTGCGACGAAGAGTCCCAGGAAAGGTCATAGACAACTGAATCGTACGCAGACTTTCGGACTAGAAAAGCCAAACCCGTCCGACGCTGACATCGGTAGTAACGCTCCAAGACTCGTCGCAGAATAAAAATATATAATCAATGTACTACACACCTGATCGGAATCCTCCCTGATTCTCAATACGGACGCAACAGATTGGGCCGATTCCCCTACGGGTTTCACACAGGTTTCGGGTCCCTTCTCGAAAACTGGAATTACGGTTGATAGGCACCCATCACAAGATACCTCTTTAGTTTTTCACACCGTCTGAAGGAGTTTTGTCAGTTCTTATATCAACCTCTCCCCGCCATCCTTGAAGAGAAACGGCGAGGGGTCTGGTCCAGGAGACTTGTTACGCCTCAATAATCTAAGCTTCAGAGCCACTTCTGCTTCTGACGGGGGACCGTGTGTGGAACGCAATAACTGACCGCTCGGGGCCCGTCGTCCAACATGTTCTGAATAGGATCAGCTGAACTTTTCCTCCAACTGTTCGACCCATTTGCCACGTCAGCGCGATTAGTTGATGGTGATTGGTGCGCCATCTTTTTCGCATATGGTCTCAATTGCACTGACTCAAAAGCCAGTGAAATCACGGAAAAATGCTTCCGGCTATTCCCAGCCATAAAGGCCCGTTCCATCTTATTCGGCCGTTCGATCAAACGGTGCACACGATATTTGCGCAAAATTTTAGTCAGCTTGCGTTCGAGTTCACAACGGTCGTCAATATATTCAGAGTCAGGTGGAATCGAGCGACGCCTGTTCACAATGTTTATCAAAGTGTTGCGACTGCACAGCCCCTTCGGAACATACCTCATCGCAGCAGGTTTTCATAACTGCTGCCATTTTTCACCACTTTCACGTGGTGAGCACCCTTTGCACTCTCTTCGTGTGAACAGCAACACTTACTGGCGTATGACCCCTGATCAAGCGACAGAGCAAGACGGGCACACAAAACAGCTTGATCCGAGTTCAGTGGGTTGTTCCGAAACGCACCATATACTTTGACAGAGTGGCTCAATCTGTAATTACCTGTCAAACGATCAACCGTTCCGAAGACTGAGAAGCGCAGAGCGGTCCTTATGTGACACAATGCCACTTCCTGTATCAAAATGAAGTACTTGAAATGTAAATACCGTGGGATGCGCACAGCTGCAACAGTCCTTCAACAGTGTCAGTGTGTTTCGGCAGACTTGACAATATCAAGATCTGCGTTCTACTGTTGGATACACCTAGGTGGTCATCACCCCTTATTTCTGATCATCCAACGACAAACTAACTCGATGACCTGATCGTTCCAGCCTACCGGCTATTGACAAACTAAATGATGCCGGGGGAGTTTCTGAACACGAGAACCAGTTCTGTTGAGTTTGGTGTGCCACAACCTTTGTTAGCAGGTATACAAGCTTGCCGGGTGGTATTTGGAACGCAAGTTGTAGCATATCTCCTGCTAAGCATGTTACTTAACTCGAACGGTAAGAAGATCGGTATCTTACATCTGGTATACGAAATTCTCCTAGAATCACGCACCCATTTAGTGTAACTCTAGCTCAATTCCGAAACATCGGGCGGGATGAAAACGGCACCACTGTAAACAATCATCCAGGATGCATAGTGGTACGAGGCACCAGAATCATCAGAGAATGTAAATTCAGTCCTCGACAAATGAAATCCCCCAGTGATATACAGAGGAAATTTTCTTCTTTGTTGTTGAGATATCCCACCGTGTATGAGCAGTGCATAACTTGGAAGCATTCCGTTGTCTTTCTGCGTTTTGGTGAAAACAACGGTTTCCAGACTACGGTCGTCCGCTCGACTGAATTTCCTCGACAATAATGGCTAGGTCACTGGTTGATATTGGTCAATAGGAATCGTACAACTGTAACCCCAGTTTCTCACAAGTCTTGTTTTGTTCGCCTCTGCTCCAGCTGTCTGTAACGGCAATTCCGTCACAAGTGTTGCCGAATGCTGTGAACGTCCGAGCCGGTCTAATTGGCCATGCCGGGTCTCATTTAGGTAACGGTTTTTGACTACCGTCATACCGCTCGAAAACCAGCGAGTGGCTATTGTGGCTGTGTGCCGAACACAGCCCGCTTTTAGCTCACACTGGTCACGGTGAGACTGGACCTTGACGTGGTGTGACGGCTCGCGCATCTCTATGATCTTTTGGGCTAAACTGGATAGATTTACTCATACCAGGCAGGCCAACAGTTAGAAGTCTGACAAACCACAGTCTCCTGATCCTCCAGGTTGGGGGTTGAAAGATGGTTAGCATCTCTTCCCGAAAAACTTAACATTTCTGGTACACCGGCATCATTTAGTTTGTCAATACCGGCTATTGACAAACCAAATGATGCCGGCGAAGTTTCCGAACATGAGAACCAATTCTGGTGAGTTAGGTGTGCGAAAACCTTTGTTAGCTGGTATAAAAAGTTGCCGGGTGGTATTTGGAGCCCATGTTGTAGGATATCGAAGGAACGGGTTACTTCGCTAACTCTCGGACAGAGTTGGCTCGACACGATTAGACTTCTTGATGTCCGAATCCGTGCCATCTGCAACCAGGTCTTCTGCTGCACGTCAGAAGCTGTCCGACGACATCATTCTACAGATCGCCCCCGTGTTCCAGGAGGGCCTGGGTCTTTGTTCCTGTACCCAGGCCACAATACAGATTCGTCCCAGCAGTCAACCGGTAGTTCGCCCCAAACGGCCCCTTCCCTACGCAGCCCTGCCACTTGTCGACCAAGAACTCAAACAACTGGAAAAATTGGGTGTTGTAGTGCCGGTCCCCTACTCCCCGTGGGCCACCCCCATCGTCGTGGTAAAGAAGTCTAACGGATCCATCTGCATTCATGAAGATTTCTCAACTGGCCTCAATGCGGCGTTGGAACCAGACCGCTATCCACTTTCAGTGCCTGAGGACATTCACTATGCTCAACGGCGGCACCTGTTTCGCCAAACTGGACATAGTAGAGGCATATCTCCAACTCGAGGTTGCACTCGAATCTCGTGAACTACTCACGATCAACACCCACCGGGGCCTCCTGCAGTACACCAGACTTCCGATTGGTGTCGAAACCGCACGGGCCATTTCCCAGCAAGTAATGGACACGCTGATTACAGGCCTACCGGGTAGGGCCGCCTATCTGAACGACATTATAATAATCGGGTGGACAACCGATGAACTCAGGGACCGAATCGCCCTGGTTCTACAACGCGTCCAGAAGTATGGTTTCCGATTACGAACTGACAAGTGCCAAATGTTTTTGCAGTCCATCAAATATCTGGGTTATGTTTTTGATGCCACCGGTCGCCACCCAGATCCCGAGAACATTCCTGCAATTCAACAGATGCCGGCGCCTAAAGATGTGCACATCCTTCGGTCCTTCCTTGGCCTCATCAATTATTACAGTGCCTTCCTCCCAACTTTACATGATGTTCAGCCTCCGCTCAATCATCTACTACAGAAGGATACTACATGGTGCTGGTCTCCCAATTGCGAGATCTCCTTCGCTCGCTTGAAGACAATGCTCAGCTTCGACCTGCTGCTGACACATTACGACACAACCCTGCCAATTGTGGTCGCAGTCGACGCTTCGAACTACGGTATCGGAGCAGTCGTCTCTGACATCGTCCCGGATGGTTCCGAGAAGACAATTGCTCACGCCTCTCGGACGCTCAACTCCGTGGAGATGAAATACTGTCAAGCAGAAAAAGACTGGCCATTATCTTTGCGATGAAGAAGTTTCACAAACTTCTATATGGTCGGCGTTTTTCTCTGCTGACCGATCATAAGCCGCTACTGTCCACCTTTGGATAGAAGAAGGGTATCCCTGTCTTCTCTGCCAACCAACTGCAGCGGTGGGCCACAATTATCCTCGGCTACGACTTCGACATGAGCTGCCGTTGCACTGACCACTTTGGTCAGACAGATGGCTTGTCGCGCCTCGTCAGCAACCATCACGTGCCCGAAGAAGATGCTGTCATTGCTACCCTGGAGGTGGAGGACGACGTTCGCCGACAGCTCACAGACGCCACTCGTGGAATCCCGGTGACTGTTTTCGACATCCAGCGCGCCACGGCGGCGGATCTACATGGAATAGTGATCAAATTCTTCGCCAATACACACACTCCACGCTCCAACCACCCCTTGTTTGGTACGAACTTGAGCATTAGGCCAGTGATCACATTGTGGAGTCCCAAGTGATGTAATAAATCAATTATTTTATCGAACTGTGCAGATCCCAAGTATTATCTTCTCAGAACTATGTAGCTCGAAGATGTCTGTTTGAACCTGAATTCTCCCTTCATATAATGTCTCTTTTGTTGCTCTAATCACATAGCTGACTCATTCTACAATTTTCAAACTTCGTGTTCAAACATGTAGATGCTTAAAAAGCTGCACGTTGATCACGCCCTGCTGTGCGTGTTTCTCACAAACGCGTCGAGAAATATACCGTTATTATTATTATGATTATTACTTTGCGGCAGCGAAACCTGGCCGCTCAGGGTAGAAGACGTGAACCGCCTTCAAGTATTTGATCACCGATGTCTGCGTGCAGTCGTTCGTATCGGGCGGCACCAGAGTGTAAGTAACCGGAAGGTTAGAAAACGGGTGTTTTGTAATGATTGCCGAACGATTTCTTTCGTTCAATCTCCACGTTTGCACAGGCTTAGATGGTTAGGTCATATATTAAGGATGCCAGCTAGTCGTCTTGCACACCGAGCACTATTCGCTGATACTACGACCGACTGGTGTGAACATTCCGTTGTCTTTCTGCGTTTTGGTGAAAACAACGGTTTCCAGACTACGGTCGTCCGCTCGACTGAATTTCCTCGACAATAATGGCTAGGTCACTGGTTGATATTGGTCAATAGGAATCGTACAACTGTAACCCCAGTTTCTCACAAGTCTTGTTTTGTTCGCCTCTGCTCCAGCTGTCTGTAACGGCAATTCCGTCACAAGTGTTGCCGAATGCTGTGAACGTCCGAGCCGGTCTAATTGGCCATGCCGGGTCTCATTTAGGTAACGGTTTTTGACTACCGTCATACCGCTCGAAAACCAGCGAGTGGCTATTGTGGCTGTGTGCCGAACACAGCCCGCTTTTAGCTCACACTGGTCACGGTGAGACTGGACCTTGACGTGGTGTGACGGCTCGCGCATCTCTATGATCTTTTGGGCTAAACTGGATAGATTTACTCATACCAGGCAGGCCAACAGTTAGAAGTCTGACAAACCACAGTCTCCTGATCCTCCAGGTTGGGGGTTGAAAGATGGTTAGCATCTCTTCCCGAAAAACTTAACATTTCTGGTACACCGGCATCATTTAGTTTGTCAATACCGGCTATTGACAAACCAAATGATGCCGGCGAAGTTTCCGAACATGAGAACCAATTCTGGTGAGTTAGGTGTGCGAAAACCTTTGTTAGCTGGTATAAAAAGTTGCCGGGTGGTATTTGGAGCCCATGTTGTAGGATATCGAAGGAACGGGTTACTTCGCTAACTCTCGGACAGAGTTGGCTCGACACGATTAGACTTCTTGATGTCCGAATCCGTGCCATCTGCAACCAGGTCTTCTGCTGCACGTCAGAAGCTGTCCGACGACATCATTCTACAGATCGCCCCCGTGTTCCAGGAGGGCCTGGGTCTTTGTTCCTGTACCCAGGCCACAATACAGATTCGTCCCAGCAGTCAACCGGTAGTTCGCCCCAAACGGCCCCTTCCCTACGCAGCCCTGCCACTTGTCGACCAAGAACTCAAACAACTGGAAAAATTGGGTGTTGTAGTGCCGGTCCCCTACTCCCCGTGGGCCACCCCCATCGTCGTGGTAAAGAAGTCTAACGGATCCATCTGCATTCATGAAGATTTCTCAACTGGCCTCAATGCGGCGTTGGAACCAGACCGCTATCCACTTTCAGTGCCTGAGGACATTCACTATGCTCAACGGCGGCACCTGTTTCGCCAAACTGGACATAGTAGAGGCATATCTCCAACTCGAGGTTGCACTCGAATCTCGTGAACTACTCACGATCAACACCCACCGGGGCCTCCTGCAGTACACCAGACTTCCGATTGGTGTCGAAACCGCACGGGCCATTTCCCAGCAAGTAATGGACACGCTGATTACAGGCCTACCGGGTAGGGCCGCCTATCTGAACGACATTATAATAATCGGGTGGACAACCGATGAACTCAGGGACCGAATCGCCCTGGTTCTACAACGCGTCCAGAAGTATGGTTTCCGATTACGAACTGACAAGTGCCAAATGTTTTTGCAGTCCATCAAATATCTGGGTTATGTTTTTGATGCCACCGGTCGCCACCCAGATCCCGAGAACATTCCTGCAATTCAACAGATGCCGGCGCCTAAAGATGTGCACATCCTTCGGTCCTTCCTTGGCCTCATCAATTATTACAGTGCCTTCCTCCCAACTTTACATGATGTTCAGCCTCCGCTCAATCATCTACTACAGAAGGATACTACATGGTGCTGGTCTCCCAATTGCGAGATCTCCTTCGCTCGCTTGAAGACAATGCTCAGCTTCGACCTGCTGCTGACACATTACGACACAACCCTGCCAATTGTGGTCGCAGTCGACGCTTCGAACTACGGTATCGGAGCAGTCGTCTCTGACATCGTCCCGGATGGTTCCGAGAAGACAATTGCTCACGCCTCTCGGACGCTCAACTCCGTGGAGATGAAATACTGTCAAGCAGAAAAAGACTGGCCATTATCTTTGCGATGAAGAAGTTTCACAAACTTCTATATGGTCGGCGTTTTTCTCTGCTGACCGATCATAAGCCGCTACTGTCCACCTTTGGATAGAAGAAGGGTATCCCTGTCTTCTCTGCCAACCAACTGCAGCGGTGGGCCACAATTATCCTCGGCTACGACTTCGACATGAGCTGCCGTTGCACTGACCACTTTGGTCAGACAGATGGCTTGTCGCGCCTCGTCAGCAACCATCACGTGCCCGAAGAAGATGCTGTCATTGCTACCCTGGAGGTGGAGGACGACGTTCGCCGACAGCTCACAGACGCCACTCGTGGAATCCCGGTGACTGTTTTCGACATCCAGCGCGCCACGGCGGCGGATCTACATGGAATAGTGATCAAATTCTTCGCCAATACACACACTCCACGCTCCAACCACCCCTTGTTTGGTACGAACTTGAGCATTAGGCCAGTGATCACATTGTGGAGTCCCAAGTGATGTAATAAATCAATTATTTTATCGAACTGTGCAGATCCCAAGTATTATCTTCTCAGAACTATGTAGCTCGAAGATGTCTGTTTGAACCTGAATTCTCCCTTCATATAATGTCTCTTTTGTTGCTCTNTTTCAGTAGTTAGGTCCCTTCCCGTCCCCTTCTTTCTTCCTACTCTTCCAATATAGAGTTTTCTTTTTCTTCATGGTTGTGTGGCAGCTGAGCATTAGTGTCAACCGCTGATATTTTGCTGTCTATGATGATGATGTCAGTGTACTGTGTTCGGATGGTAAGTATGACACCCAGTCGCTCTTACTCTGAAAAGTTAACAAACAAGCTGAGCATTGAAATCTGACGAATACGAGGATGTCGGGTTGTCTGTTTCGATAAGTCGATGACGGCATAATAGAAGGCATTTTGGTAGCACTGGATCACCTCTCCAATGGGGCGTACGCCGATATGGTGATTGTGCAAAACCATTCTGATTTGCGTTGACAGACTTAAACGGACGTGCTGAGTCTCACAGAGCACGAGTGACTGTTCACTGGTACATACTCGAGCAATATCTGCCGTGCTCTAGAACTTAATGTAATCCCCGCTCCAACCTGATGACGAGATTCAGATTCGGCGAAAACAAAGACCCTGGGAGAGAGTCGGTTGGATTGATATTCAACTAGATGTGAGCCCAAGTGGAAAACAAGGGTGGATTCAAAGACTTTTGCTTAAGTTAGAGAGAGTATTCGTAAGAAAGACTTGCTGAACGTCTTGTCTGAAAGTGTGGACACCAAAAACAGAAACGTTTACCTCGGCTTCAAATAGCAGGTAACAACCGGAGATGCAGAAAATGCAGAGACTGGAAGAGGGGCACGAATACGACGAGGAAAGAATGAATACCGTCACCGCAAACAAAACAATAGCGTCTTTTCATATATGTCCCTTACGCAGAAGGAAGGTGATGACCTGAGGAAACTCAGGACGTAGGCTTACATCACATGCTTCATGAGAAAGTTTATTTACTAGTGAATATGCTTAATTATGGAGCATGTGTACAGCTCACGTTGATTGGAAATGAATTGGTAATTTAAGCGTTACCCTCCCTAAAACACGTTTGACAGACCAATTTATAACGTACATACCGCACCTAAGAAAACACCCAGTTAATTCAAAAATTACACCACCACAAGAATCACCTACATCTACACAAATTGGAAGTGCAGGCTTAAATCAGATAATCCGTAGCAAAGTATGAAGTGCGTTCAATGCGCCTATTCGAGGACCAGGTATATTGCGACTTCAGCTATTTTCGAGAATAAAATGCGGGTCTGGGACGGGAACCCAATTCATACAGCTCCAGTCAGTCTATCTATTTTGATATCCAGCAGGCGTCCACTCATCCGAAAACCAACAACTAGAAACAATGTGCAGCACGGCTGTTGGGGATTACAGCAAGTACCAAGAGCAGAGTAACATTACGAACCTAACAAGGTTTCAGTTAAACGGGAATCTAATGACGTTTTGAAACGAGCCCTAGAAGAGCAACCAACGACTTCGGAAAGAAGGCCTTCCCACTGGTTGATAACCCTACAAAGAGAGCTGTTGCTCAAGGTAGGTCCGAGGGTGGGGCTTGTAACGCAATTTGGCATGTCCAAATCGGACGTCATCATTCACTGCCAGACCCATGTTAACAAAGAAGCATGTGATAATCAAAACGCCGCGGAATCATAAAAATTCAAGAGAGCACAAATCAACAATATCAAGTCCAGATTCGTACGCGACATTCCTTAAGCCAGTAACCCTTTCTGAAGCCGCATGTAAAACGCGCTCAACGAGTATTTTCTTCTCCAAGCCCGTGTCCAAGACCCGAGTGGCGTACTCAAGTAGCCGTCTCATATAAACCCCGTAAAATGATTGAAACGTCCTTTTACCTTGGCGGGAAATGTACGTTTTATCATTTCGAAAGTGGTGAACCTCTTTTTGCGACCGTCTTATGATGATACGCGAACGTTGGTTTGGACGATATCCAAATGCATGGATCTTTCTTCAGATCGACTTGCTTGATGTCTACGTTGGTGCGTGTACTGTAAAGCGCGGAGATACCGCAGAACCTCCACCGAGTGGCGTGTGTGAACACTTACTTTCGCTGCATGGATGACTCCAATCTTCTGACCACCGCTTAACCGCGTCGACATCTATTTGTGATACACCGGAACAACCAGCAATCCAAACGTTTAGGTCGCCAGCGTACAGAGAAGCATTCCTGGAAACACTGGTTAGAGTGTCACCGATTCAAATAAAAAACAAAAGAGGATCTAGCACTGACCACCGAGGAACTCCCGTACAAACCAAGGAGAAGGCGGGAGGGTCTGAGCCGGTTTTAAACCTTAAAGTTCTACGGTCAAGAAAAGATGCAATCGAACAAATAACCCTCCTTCGGATAGCATAAGTTCCCAGGCTGTGTCTGAGGAGGGCATGTGGGTGACGGTCAAAATCCTCGGTGAGAGCAAAGAAGATGACATCTGAGATGATATCATTGTTCTGCTTCTGTCAGACCACCGATAAAGTAAATCTATTTGTTATGCGTGATCGGTTAAGAAGGAAACAATGGTGAGCAGGATAAAAAGAGATGGCCTGACAAGAAGTGCTTGAGGATAACGCGGCTTAATAGGCATTCCACTATTCTGCATGGAGTGCTAGCAAGGCTGATTAGTTGATAGCTAGCCGGAGGGTGTCGGCCATCAGCCTCAACAGTGGGCGTGAGTGAATTCGTCCCACGCACTAAGAAGGATACCAGTTCGGAGAGTCTGTTCAGACGGCCAAAATTTGTCACGCTCACAGATTACGATCATGGGATTACCACAGCAGCACGTTTGAATGCAACTTCATGAACGCGCACCAGTGTGTGGAGACCTGATGGACATCTGGGGACATGGTTCCGAAATGCATCCAAGGGTGGACGTAGTCCTCATCAAACCGGAATTTAAAAAATTGATGCTTTTCTTGTGGTCGCAATAGCATTGTAGTGTGTTGAGGTCAGTGAGTTTCAGCGATTTGTACACGGGTTCAAGGCCAAGCCAAAACTACCCGAATCCAGTTAGTTTGTCCGCTTAAATGTCCGGTGGTTTTCTGTTGACCTGAAAGGCAGTCATTTGAAAACAGGATGTAGCACCGCTTTTGGGGGTTACAGAAGGTATCAAGAACAAAGTAAAATAATAATCTAGCAGAACAGAGTAAATTCCTAACCCAACAGTTTTCTAAGTGGGTGGAAATCCAATAGCATTTTGAGACGGTCCTTAGATGAGCAGCTGACAGTCTCTGATGGAAGGCCGCTTCAGTAGTTGATAGCTCCGTAAGAGATGAACTGTTGCCGAGGGACAGGTCAGGGTAGACCTGATTTGAAAAACACGATTCCGTTGTCAGAAATCAGACATCTCAAGCCGTTACAAAGACGTGTACCGAGGCTGGATTCAAATATTTCCTTGCACACTCACGCGGCCTAAAGGTCAATGGTTCTCAACAAATATCGGCCAGTTCCTCGTGCAAACCCGCAGAGCACTTGGCGGCTGAGTACAGTGTTTATTAGGAGTCCGTTTTGCCGTGTTTTCATTGGTTCTCAGAGTTTTCAGTTTGGGGGTAAATCGGAAGGGGCTTCTATTCGCGTTATTCGTTCACCGTTTCTCCTATCAGTTTCTCACGTTCGTGTTCAATAGGATGCGGTTAAAATACAGTATGCAAATCACGAGTCTCCAATAAACCTTGGGAAATTCCGAAAACTTCGAACTGATATTACATCGAGAGTGAACTCCCAACTGTCACATTTTCACGGAAGCCAATATATTGGACGATCGGGTCCTTGGGCCCCATCGTTCGCTTCCGCTTTCGTTAAACTTGGATGCGCAGCATAACTGGGGAATCGTGAATCCCGAATACTGCGACATCTATGTGCAACGAGTCTGGCGTTCGCTCGAGACCAGCCTGTTGACCTAACTGTATTAGAGTACGAACGTTGGAGGCACCCATATTGCTTTGCGTTCTAGGTCGAAGCACAGGACGGGGGGGTCTGGGACCATGTGGCGAGAGCTGGGGCTTATCGGCACAGTGTGACCACGATTAATTATATCTGTCGTGGGACCTGCAGAGAAATTATCAGAACTGAGAATCCGGAGGGGTGTGAGAGGTAAATTTGATGGGACAGAGGGGGGTTAAGCAATAGCATGTTTTCGCCTATCCACCCTGCTGTATACATCGAACAGGGCGAACAGGTGTATACTGCTAGAGAGACGATGCAGTATGTGAGTGAGGATTGTATGTGTCAGAGGCTGCCAGGAAATAGAGAGGATAACGAATATGGTTCACAATCAAAGACTTTGGCTCAAAAGACTATACCGCAAAGCAGAGGATGGGTGGAGGTGCAACAGAAATAATACGTTTATCGGAAAGAGAAGCTAACCATCTTTCAACCCCCAACCTGGAGGATCAGGAGACTGTGGTTTGTCAGACTTCTAACTGTTGGCCTGCCTGGTATGAGTAAATCTATCCAGTTTAGCCCAGAAGATCATAGAGATGCGCGAGCCGTCACACCACGTCAAGGTCCAGTCTCACCGTGACCAGTGTGAGCTAAAAGCGGGCTGTGTTCGGCACACAGCCACAATAGCCACTCGCTGGTTTTCGAGCGGTATGACGGTAGTCAAAAACCGTTACCTAAATGAGACCCGGCATGGCCAATTAGACCGGCTCGGACGTTCACAGCATTCGGCAACACTTGTGACGGAATTGCCGTTACAGACAGCTGGAGCAGAGGCGAACAAAACAAGACTTGTGAGAAACTGGGGTTACAGTTGTACGATTCCTATTGACCAATATCAACCAGTGACCTAGCCATTATTGTCGAGGAAATTCAGTCGAGCGGACGACCGTAGTCTGGAAACCGTTGTTTTCACCAAAACGCAGAAAGACAACGGAATGCTTCCAAGTTATGCACTGCTCATACACGGTGGGATATCTCAACAACAAAGAAGAAAATTTCCTCTGTATATCACTGGGGGATTTCATTTGTCGAGGACTGAATTTACATTCTCTGATGATTCTGGTGCCTCGTACCACTATGCATCCTGGATGATTGTTTACAGTGGTGCCGTTTTCATCCCGCCCGATGTTTCGGAATTGAGCTAGAGTTACACTAAATGGGTGCGTGATTCTAGGAGAATTTCGTATACCAGATGTAAGATACCGATCTTCTTACCGTTCGAGTTAAGTAACATGCTTAGCAGGAGATATGCTACAACTTGCGTTCCAAATACCACCCGGCAAGCTTGTATACCTGCTAACAAAGGTTGTGGCACACCAAACTCAACAGAACTGGTTCTCGTGTTCAGAAACTCCCCCGGCATCATTTAGTTTGTCAATAGCCGGTAGGCTGGAACGATCAGGTCATCGAGTTAGTTTGTCGTTGGATGATCAGAAATAAGGGGTGATGACCACCTAGGTGTATCCAACAGTAGAACGCAGATCTTGATATTGTCAAGTCTGCCGAAACACACTGACACTGTTGAAGGACTGTTGCAGCTGTGCGCATCCCACGGTATTTACATTTCAAGTACTTCATTTTGATACAGGAAGTGGCATTGTGTCACATAAGGACCGCTCTGCGCTTCTCAGTCTTCGGAACGGTTGATCGTTTGACAGGTAATTACAGATTGAGCCACTCTGTCAAAGTATATGGTGCGTTTCGGAACAACCCACTGAACTCGGATCAAGCTGTTTTGTGTGCCCGTCTTGCTCTGTCGCTTGATCAGGGGTCATACGCCAGTAAGTGTTGCTGTTCACACGAAGAGAGTGCAAAGGGTGCTCACCACGTGAAAGTGGTGAAAAATGGCAGCAGTTATGAAAACCTGCTGCGATGAGGTATGTTCCGAAGGGGCTGTGCAGTCGCAACACTTTGATAAACATTGTGAACAGGCGTCGCTCGATTCCACCTGACTCTGAATATATTGACGACCGTTGTGAACTCGAACGCAAGCTGACTAAAATTTTGCGCAAATATCGTGTGCACCGTTTGATCGAACGGCCGAATAAGATGGAACGGGCCTTTATGGCTGGGAATAGCCGGAAGCATTTTTCCGTGATTTCACTGGCTTTTGAGTCAGTGCAATTGAGACCATATGCGAAAAAGATGGCGCACCAATCACCATCAACTAATCGCGCTGACGTGGCAAATGGGTCGAACAGTTGGAGGAAAAGTTCAGCTGATCCTATTCAGAACATGTTGGACGACGGGCCCCGAGCGGTCAGTTATTGCGTTCCACACACGGTCCCCCGTCAGAAGCAGAAGTGGCTCTGAAGCTTAGATTATTGAGGCGTAACAAGTCTCCTGGACCAGACCCCTCGCCGTTTCTCTTCAAGGATGGCGGGGAGAGGTTGATATAAGAACTGACAAAACTCCTTCAGACGGTGTGAAAAACTAAAGAGGTATCTTGTGATGGGTGCCTATCAACCGTAATTCCAGTTTTCGAGAAGGGACCCGAAACCTGTGTGAAACCCGTAGGGGAATCGGCCCAATCTGTTGCGTCCGTATTGAGAATCAGGGAGGATTCCGATCAGGTGTGTAGTACATTGATTATATATTTTTATTCTGCGACGAGTCTTGGAGCGTTACTACCGATGTCAGCGTCGGACGGGTTTGGCTTTTCTAGTCCGAAAGTCTGCGTACGATTCAGTTGTCTATGACCTTTCCTGGGACTCTTCGTCGCAGGGGTCTTCCAGAGAACTACTTGAATCTGTTANAGCCGTCACACCACGTCAAGGTCCAGTCTCACCGTGACCAGTGTGAGCTAAAAGCGGGCTGTGTTCGGCACACAGCCACAATAGCCACTCGCTGGTTTTCGAGCGGTATGACGGTAGTCAAAAACCGTTACCTAAATGAGACCCGGCATGGCCAATTAGACCGGCTCGGACGTTCACAGCATTCGGCAACACTTGTGACGGAATTGCCGTTACAGACAGCTGGAGCAGAGGCGAACAAAACAAGACTTGTGAGAAACTGGGGTTACAGTTGTACGATTCCTATTGACCAATATCAACCAGTGACCTAGCCATTATTGTCGAGGAAATTCAGTCGAGCGGACGACCGTAGTCTGGAAACCGTTGTTTTCACCAAAACGCAGAAAGACAACGGAATGCTTCCAAGTTATGCACTGCTCATACACGGTGGGATATCTCAACAACAAAGAAGAAAATTTCCTCTGTATATCACTGGGGGATTTCATTTGTCGAGGACTGAATTTACATTCTCTGATGATTCTGGTGCCTCGTACCACTATGCATCCTGGATGATTGTTTACAGTGGTGCCGTTTTCATCCCGCCCGATGTTTCGGAATTGAGCTAGAGTTACACTAAATGGGTGCGTGATTCTAGGAGAATTTCGTATACCAGATGTAAGATACCGATCTTCTTACCGTTCGAGTTAAGTAACATGCTTAGCAGGAGATATGCTACAACTTGCGTTCCAAATACCACCCGGCAAGCTTGTATACCTGCTAACAAAGGTTGTGGCACACCAAACTCAACAGAACTGGTTCTCGTGTTCAGAAACTCCCCCGGCATCATTTAGTTTGTCAATAGCCGGTAGGCTGGAACGATCAGGTCATCGAGTTAGTTTGTCGTTGGATGATCAGAAATAAGGGGTGATGACCACCTAGGTGTATCCAACAGTAGAACGCAGATCTTGATATTGTCAAGTCTGCCGAAACACACTGACACTGTTGAAGGACTGTTGCAGCTGTGCGCATCCCACGGTATTTACATTTCAAGTACTTCATTTTGATACAGGAAGTGGCATTGTGTCACATAAGGACCGCTCTGCGCTTCTCAGTCTTCGGAACGGTTGATCGTTTGACAGGTAATTACAGATTGAGCCACTCTGTCAAAGTATATGGTGCGTTTCGGAACAACCCACTGAACTCGGATCAAGCTGTTTTGTGTGCCCGTCTTGCTCTGTCGCTTGATCAGGGGTCATACGCCAGTAAGTGTTGCTGTTCACACGAAGAGAGTGCAAAGGGTGCTCACCACGTGAAAGTGGTGAAAAATGGCAGCAGTTATGAAAACCTGCTGCGATGAGGTATGTTCCGAAGGGGCTGTGCAGTCGCAACACTTTGATAAACATTGTGAACAGGCGTCGCTCGATTCCACCTGACTCTGAATATATTGACGACCGTTGTGAACTCGAACGCAAGCTGACTAAAATTTTGCGCAAATATCGTGTGCACCGTTTGATCGAACGGCCGAATAAGATGGAACGGGCCTTTATGGCTGGGAATAGCCGGAAGCATTTTTCCGTGATTTCACTGGCTTTTGAGTCAGTGCAATTGAGACCATATGCGAAAAAGATGGCGCACCAATCACCATCAACTAATCGCGCTGACGTGGCAAATGGGTCGAACAGTTGGAGGAAAAGTTCAGCTGATCCTATTCAGAACATGTTGGACGACGGGCCCCGAGCGGTCAGTTATTGCGTTCCACACACGGTCCCCCGTCAGAAGCAGAAGTGGCTCTGAAGCTTAGATTATTGAGGCGTAACAAGTCTCCTGGACCAGACCCCTCGCCGTTTCTCTTCAAGGATGGCGGGGAGAGGTTGATATAAGAACTGACAAAACTCCTTCAGACGGTGTGAAAAACTAAAGAGGTATCTTGTGATGGGTGCCTATCAACCGTAATTCCAGTTTTCGAGAAGGGACCCGAAACCTGTGTGAAACCCGTAGGGGAATCGGCCCAATCTGTTGCGTCCGTATTGAGAATCAGGGAGGATTCCGATCAGGTGTGTAGTACATTGATTATATATTTTTATTCTGCGACGAGTCTTGGAGCGTTACTACCGATGTCAGCGTCGGACGGGTTTGGCTTTTCTAGTCCGAAAGTCTGCGTACGATTCAGTTGTCTATGACCTTTCCTGGGACTCTTCGTCGCAGGGGTCTTCCAGAGAACTACTTGAATCTGTTAATACTGTTTGGTGTTTAGTCTGCAGCAGGTTGAGAGGTTGTGGACAATTACCTCAAGCCTTATTCATCCCGCAATGGGTGTCGGACAGCCAAAATGGATAACAAAAGATTTGAGTGAAAAACGTTCCAACAGGTGTGCACGTGGAACGAAAGTATCAAAAGAAACGCACAAAGTTGTTACCAAGTCAAGCACCCACGGCAAGGCAAAGCTGCCGAGTGTTCAAGAAGTAGTTTGATTATGGACTATGAAGGCCCTGAATGCTCCCTTGAGTTAAGTGGTTAGGTGTTGTCTGTCCATTGAGGTCCTCATGATCACCAAAATCATCTCCTGGAAGCGTGATTCATGATGTAAGCTCGCCACATTCATGTCGTTTGTAATCTTCTTGCTCCGCATTGTCTTATCCATTTTTATCCTTTGAAATTTTCCCCCCTCGTTGTACCTCGTCACTGTTGCGACGAGTGGCGGTTCGATATACAGCACTTTCTGATCAGGCTCGTGGTCGTCGGAAATGAACGAATTGCACGATGGACAGGATTGCGCATCCGCTCCCATCCTTGATGTCAACATTTGGAGATAGTCGGGAAGTTAGCGTTCGTAAATCGTTTAGATAGCTCCCGGATACCGCTTACCAACTTGCGCTATCTCTGAGGCCAGCATTTTTTCACTCGTTTAGTAGAAGGCGTGGTGCATAATCCCACTGTAAGAGCGGTTTTCTCACACGACCGCGAAGCTTAGTCCGTCTGCGCGGAGAATGCGTGCACACTGTCCATTTTGGGCCATCGGTGCCTCTGAAGGATTAGCAGCGTGTGGTGGGACCACCAGGTCATCAGTGACGAAGCTCGCTGATGTTTTTTGGGCAGACTCTCAGTCTCCAGGCACAGTAGGAGAATTAACCTGACCTCAGTCATTACTAGGGTCCTAGTATGCACTGCACTTCGCTGACTCACTGCAGCGTGGAAGACAGATATTGGGTAAGAACAGGCAGGGTTTCTTTGTGGGCGGAGATGTATCGGTCAAGATTTTCATCATTCACTAAATTCTCCGGCAGCACCGTACGTATCGCCGGTCAACGGTTACCTTTTTTTATGGCCACAAAGGTGCGTTGGATTCAGTGAGTCGGCCCACATTTTTGGAGTTGTTTGAACGCAGGGACATACCGGCCAGGTATGTAAACATACTTTCGGTGCTTTATTCTTATACTACAGCCCCAGTTAAGGTCTACGGTCAACTGTCCGACAGTTTCAGCATCAGAAGCAACGTACATTAGAGGTGTCACAGTTCAACGCCCTGGAGTGCCAGGCGTTTCTGCTCCGACTACACGGTTTTAATGTTGGTTAAGGAAATTGCGGAGGTTGTCTACGGGTTCATGTATTTAGATAGTGACCTGTGCAATGGCGGAGATATTGGGAATAAAGTGGGAACTGGAGTCTCAAGATCCAGAGCGGTGTTCACCAGACTAGGGAATGTCTGGTAACAGACGCATTTCTCTGATGCGCCTGTGAATCCTGATCACTCAAGGAAGAAGACGTGAACTGTCTTCAGATGTCTGACTATCGATGCCTGTGGTTCAGTCGCTCGCAACTGCTAAGCAACAAAGAGGATGGGTGTTTGTAGTGTGCCAGTTGAGTTTTTTGCACGATCTTCAAGTTTTCACAGGCCTAGATGCGTAGGTCATGTACTAAGCATGGCAGCTGATCAGCTCTCATACTGATCGATGTTTGCCAACGGCGTGTTTCTAGTATTCTCCATCCCACTTCTCATCCGACCATTCGTGCCAGTGTCAAGCTGACTTCAGTCTTTTCATGCGGCTGAATATACATAGGGTTGTACGAGAATGAGCGATAACCCGCCTTGGTTTCCAACGCAGTAATGTTCTCCAACAAGTCTTCACGATCCCCGACCCATTCGTTAAACCCGACGCTCGCTCCGGTCGTGTCCATTTTGAGCTTACCAGGCTGTTGCTGTATTTGTATGTCCATCGGTGTACCGCAATAATTCGACCGTTTCAGCAGATGGCCATTAGTAATACCCCTTTTCAACACCAACACCGAAACATTTGCGCCAGCTCTCATAAATCGTTGGATTTGCAACTGTGGTGTTTTAATAAACTTAGCCACTGATAATTGCGTAAGGTGCCAATCGGTACTGTCCCAATCTGAGGTTAAAGCGAAGCGTCACTATGTGCTGAAGAGTTTCATCTCGTTCACTCCGCATCCATTTACGTCCCTCGAATTATTCGGAGATAATTTCATTGTGTAGCGAATGAAGCCAGTCACTCATACGTGGTTGGTAGTTAAAACACTAACTTACTTGCAGTTCACAATGTGATGTTTGGGAGCGACGATTCGAGATTATGCGCTTCACTCATTTTTAGTGACCGTTCTTCCAAAGCTAACTTTTATATTGACTTGTGAGTCTCTTCATGTTGTTGAGTTTTTTGTAATGGTCATTATCTTATTTTCAGTCTCGTAATCTTCACATATGTATACTCTGCTGCGTGGTTTTTGGTCCTATCTTTCACAGAGGGATGAATATTCTGTCCTAATCCTTGGACTTGATGGTGCCGGTAAAACAGTACGTTTATCGTTGTAACTTGTTCGTTGCACTTTTCAGTGACAGGTGGATCGTTTTTTAGGGTTGTCTAATAACCTACCGAAAGTGGTCTCCCAAACCTTAGATTTCCATCTGCAACTGGTCATCCTCAGGTTGGCTAGAGAAATGAGGGCCAACTCCCGTTTGTTGACATCGCTCTCAAAGGGGTTTAGGCAGTAGGCTGCTATCCTTCGTATCGCTCAATCCATTTGCCAAGAGTAGTGTGTAGCCCTCTCGAAACCGGCCTTCGAGTCTTTACACGTGACTGGGTGATTAACGTGTGTTCACCCTGCTGTTGTAGATGGACAGCCCACCTTGGATTGTTGGTTAGAACTAGCTACAGATGCTCAGAATTGATGGTCGAGTAGTTAAGAGCTTTGGCTTGTGTCCCCCTTCGGGCTATGTTCACCTGATAAGTTAAAATGTGGACGAAACTGGTTGTGAATTGTCAGTTTAAGAGCGCGCATATCGAAATACTAGAAGTGAGTACTATTGCAAATCCAGCTTTGAAAGGTGTGAGTTTTGGTTAGAATCGAACCATCGATGGGAATCGCTCACTCCGACACTGCGTGTGTTGCATCGGCCTAAAATACTGGGTGAATCTCACTGGGACATGCGATTGGCCGGTTACCGAGCTTCTGACACAGTTTTGTAGCTCAGCTGGCAGAACACATTGCTTAGAGGCATATAGTACCCATCACCGATTCACGACTAAGTATTCTCACAATATCGTCCTTTTTTATCTGCAATTACCAGTGGTGCTGTTATTTGGAACTTTACTTGTTGCAGAATGAAGAACAATAAGTCGACAACATACGGTCGGTCGACCGGTATCTAAATCGTTCTCGAAGTAGAACAGTGCTCACCCGTTTCAAAGCGACTGATAGTGGATGTTCCGTTTCCCAAAACAGACTATTGGACGTTAGGCTTGTGTTTAATGTGGATTGTTTCCCAAGAAGCCTACTGAACTGCGACATCACCTCTTTTTCCTTTACCAGACCTATTTAGAACAAGCCAAGATCAATTTTGTACCGAATTACCGGTCTCTCCCATTACAGAAAATCACAACTACTGTAGGACTGAACAGTAGGTTGTTTATTTGTATTGTACAATTTTCAGTTGGGCAATTTGTTATTGGCGGTGTCCGTTTAAAATTCTGGGATCTCGGTGGTCAAGAAGAGTTGCAATCGCTTTGGGACAAAGTCGGTTTCATTTTCATTTTGTTCGTTCACTTACCTGTAGTATTATTCGGAATCACATGGCGTAATCTATGTGATCGACTCAACTGATCCGGACAGATTTGATGAGACGAGGGATGCATTTGGTTTGTGATCCTTTGATGCTGATCTGTGTGTAGACAAAATGATTCGGAACCCGACCTTGGAATCGGTTCCGTTGCTCATACTGGCGAACAAACAGGACATACCGGTAACGCATTCATCACTACCATGATTATCTGGACCTACTCACTTAATACGACTGTTCTATTCCGCGTAACTTTATTCAAACCTATTAGCTGCTGCCGTCATTTCATCGTTTTTCCTTGCTTTGTTTATTGCAAAATTGAAACCACTTCTTACAGGCTATGAACAAAGTAACTGAGCCCAAAACCAAACAATTGCGGTGATTGTCATGAATCTAGACTGAATTTAACAACGTTCTGTGCAGCCATCTCTCAGGCTAATTTGCGGCAGTGATCGTAGCATCAGCAACACTCCCATAACTCCAGTTGTTTACCCTCCTAGACGCCTCCACTGTTGACAACATTGTTAAGGAACACTTACGTTGGTTTGAATGGGTGAAATAAATTATTTGTTAACCGCGTCCTGTCTATCATACGGTTGAAAGGTTTCAGCCTCGATTAGCTCGAGCTCATATAAGACCTAATTCGGTACGTTGCAAATCCAACACTTCGTTATGTGACTGAAAACTGAACTTAAGCTAACAGAATGATGGAGGCATGGTTATTGGGAAATACTGGCAACCTGTTTAAGCTCATCCATGCCACTGATCCCAGGCGACCGTCTGTCAGTGAAGCTATCAGCGAGACAGAAGGCACACTCACCTATAATAAGTCCAGAAGGTTATAGCGATGGGTGGAATACTTTGAGGGTTAATTTAGCTGGCCACCTGCTTCTGCTGCGTTGCCGCCACAAACTTGTAATGTAGTGCTCTGGCCCGTAGACTTGGAACCACCCACGGAGACTGAGGTCCGCAATTACATTGCGGCTCTCAAGCGCAATAAGGCATCTGGTCCAGATGACTTCGTGCCGGCACTTTTCAAAGAAGGCGGGGAGGCGTTAGTGGAGGTGATACAATCATGTAGGTTGTTGACCGGTTCGAATCCCTGGGGAGCTGTATCAGCGGCTGCGAAGGTGTAGGGAATGAAACAGGAGCGCGCACCTCTAAGGATAGGACGATGTTCGCAATTCTGGAACATTTCTGGCGTCAGAGAGGTATTTCTTCGAAGCTTACAGGTCGCGTATATAAGACAGCGGTGAGAGCCGTATCACTATACGGCAGCGAAACCTGGCCGCTCAGAGTAGAAAACCTAAACCGCCTTCGCGGATCTCTGCGTGCAATCGTTCGTATCGGGTGGCACCTGCGTTTAAGTGATTAGGATGTTTGAAGGATAACTTAAACTCATTTTTTGGCTCGTCTTAGCTTAATTCGACGACGTTGTATCTCTTCTCCGAAAGCCGTGCTCTGAATGATTGCGTCTACATAATTGTTTTTACAGGTCTATCAAGTTTTCCAGGTATGGAGTGAGCACTACTTCTTTAATTGGTTTGATCTATCTAAGCACAATTGGCGCGAGCTTCTCCATGCCTTTGTGGTTTGGTGCCGCTTAGGTCGTGATTGTCTATAATAAGCTAATCAGCGGCTGCATTTTGAACTGATTGTGTTCCTACATTTATATGGTACCAACCCCCTAGAACTACTTGTCTACGCGCGGGACTTCGGATATCGTTCTTCACCCGCGCATCAACCACTGGATCACCGAATCAGTGTTCACTCATATTGGCTGGCGTTTTGTGAACATTTTTGGAACAGAAACCTGCGGGTTACGTTGATAAATGATTGTGTGGGAAACTTGAGCCAGCTTTAAATCATAACTCCAATACCAGATATCCGCTAGAAATTATTCACAGGTAGTAAATGCTGACGTTGGTAGACCGTGAATATGTGAGGTTGTGATATCGTATGAGTGGTGGTAGACACAGTATTCCAAAAAGTATGTCTATTTCGCTGTAGGAAATATTTTTGTTTTCATGTGCAAAAGATTTTCATCGAAGACGTTGAGAAGTTGCGTTAATTTGATGGCGAAATAGGTGCACGAGGTAGCTGGAGTCTCGTAGCTTGGTATATAGAATGAGTGTGCAACTATTGATTAATGAATGTGGATAATATAATTTGTAAACAATTTTTCGTGAGTTGTGAGTTCAATATTCCGTGAACCAGATTTCGGCAGTTTGCAAATGCAGCGGTTAACGATCGTTCCCACATGGAGCTAGAAACCACCGAAATTTTAGGGCACTGTGGGTAGATAGATAAGACTGCAGCCAATGATTTCCAAACATAATGTGAACGCGATCTGCTTGCCGTAATTACTGCCCACTGTAATCATACGTAAGCTGGTTTGGAATTATGGTAACAAGGAAATCGGTAAGTTCATGAAGTAACACAAATTCCTCAGGAGGTGGAACCTCATAAGCTTTCCAAAACAGGAAGCAAAGCATGCCACCGCATGAAGTCTTTCACTCATAACGGATGATATCAATATCCATGATCTTTATGTACTTGCCATAAATATCCGCAGCATTCTGCTTCAACTCAGCGGTTGGTGTCTTCTACTCAAAAATACTCCCCTGGTCGTTCACTTCATTTCCCGTGAAACGAAGACTTGTTGGATGCGCATCGTACAGGAAGACAGTTTTGTCGTGGCTGTGCTCCAATGTGAAAGAGGTAACAACAAACCTGGTTTTCCCCTAATGACGTTGAAGCGTGATTGGCAGCATGTACCACGGGAACTGTGCAATGGGAATTATGTGAACTCGACTCACTAAACACCTCTTAATTCACGGCCGTCGCTTTCACGTTGCTAGTATTTTATGTGCCGGTAGGCCCTCTACCACGTAAACTCAACAGCAATCGCTATTATATTGTCATATTTCAAGCGTCCACTGTTTGATATTTTGCTTGAAACAAGCACGTAAACAACAATCTAATCCTACATTAATTCATCCAAACAACTTATAAACTAGTGGAAGCTACAAAATTCTGGGTCCTCGGAAACATCCTTGAGGTCCTGTAAATAATCCATCATCTAAAATGAAATGTGGGATGAAATCAACTTCCCATACATTTGGCCGACAGAATATGTATCAAGAAATAGTCCACTAACTTTAAGTATCATGCATCATTCGTCTGCATGGGGCAATCAAATATTAATCACACATTAATAGCCGCTCCATAGGAAAGCGCGTTTATACCATCACAACACTAACCGTCGATAATTTCGATCTCAGCGACAAGCGAAGAACAAAATGATTAGCGGTGACCAAAACAGAACTTTTCAATTCTCATGATCCCTTCAGTCATGGAAATCAATGATTTTCAATTTTCTGGGCAACACCATCGAAATATCATCTGACGTTCATTGATGTCTCGATTAATTACCGTCGGGTGGAAGATTCTGATTTCTACGGATAATTTCCATCCTGGATATTCCCATGTGAGGCCGGAAGTTTGAACCTAACCATTGACCCAGATACCGTTTTTCACCACTATCATCAATTCATACGTGCCTACATTCTCAGCTCTTATGGGAAGTTGATAAGTTGTTGCCTTCCTTAATATGATGCACAACCCTAGCAGGTTCAGTAGAAAATCTTGCCATGCAGAAAAAAGTGGGCACACTTTCAGCCAGAATTGTGCGACAATTGTTACAGAATTTCGGCTTCGTTTCCAATCACCGGAATATTAAATTGAGTCAGTCACCTGCGACAACCCACATACTGCTTAGCATTCATAATGGATACACGAAAAGATGTACCTCAGAAAATGAAAAAGGCCATGAGTTAACCAAAAAAGTACTTTGGCACAACCTATATACAGAAGGAGCTCTCAGCCACATCGTATCCTTGTCTATGTGAAGTTATCTGAATATGAACTGATTAACACATAAATATGCACTGTGATAAAAGTCAGGTAGCAGAAAATTGCTAGGGGATAACTATTTTGTTGTTGGGGGACGGGAATTGTTGGATAAAAAAGTTAGCGTAATCCCATTCCAACTACGGTGAACGGGATGTCGAGGGTAAGCGGCAGACTGAATTATTCAGACTTATAGCCCAATACTGAACATGCTAGAGGTCTTCTTGTACGACGTAATCACTCCATTCCCCGTTCTTTAGTGCCAAAATTGAGCGGGTGGGGGTAAACAGACATCAGACACAGATGGACGGTTTTAAGAGAAAAACACCGTGTAATCTGCTGAGTTTCCAATATGAGCAGATACATTGAAGCATACGAGCGTCATAGAAGTCCAAGACTTTCCTTTCTAGGCTGAGGAGGTTGGTAATGCCAAACCTTTTCTTGATGGCGAGGCCAGCGTTGAAAACAGACTGTGTGGCGCCATATTCAGACCACTTACTTTGCCTGTGGTTCGCAAACTACTAAGTTGTCCCGGTTTAATCAGTTCGTTCGTCGTGGTGCTGGTCAAATTTGTCGTTTGTGCATGCATTCAAGAAACATCTGTGACAAGGGACATTACTTTAGCGAGCTCATAATACGCCGGAAATAACTTTGTAACCAGCGCAAGAACAAGAAGTAGTCGAACATTCCTCGGTCCATAAAACTCACTGACATATCCGTACACATACAGATAACTACAGAAGTGAAGTGTAGGAAATTGTCATTCGGTGGAGATCTGAGTTTGAAGGTGTTTCAATACCCACCGGGGTCTCTATTCTTTAGGTCCAGTCCACGGACTCTCCAGGTGAAGTCCTCATCGTATTCGGACGGTGGAAGTTCCTCAACAGATGGCTGCCAAGACTCCGATTCTGTAGGTAGCAAACTTAATTTCTTTGTCAGTGTCATTTGGAGTTCGGGTTGAACTAATCGAGTTGGTGCAACACCGTGTCACCACCTTTTTGTCCGAAAAGGACTTAGACCTCGTGAGTTCCCCGGTCAGCTTGGAAGATCTGATGTTGATAGGCTTTTTGCGTGTATCTTTGCTAGGTGTTTAATGAGCGCAAGACATGAGCGAATAGCTCATGTGTGCTCCGTAATCAGTATTGGCCCTTCCTGTGCGGTCTAAGAGTTACCTTCCGAACAACGTAAACTAAGGAGTTTGCCCACCGGACACATGTACAGTGGCGTCATGTTTTATGTGGTGTTACTTGTTATTTGCTCGCCAGTTCGTGTATAGAAAGTTCCTTGAACGTATTTTCAGCATGTGACTAATAAATTCAACAAGATGGTCACCTTCCGAATCTTCAGCAACGTTAGTTTTCAAAAAGTGGCTCACTTCCTTCACCAACATGACAACAACGCTGAGTTTGCCTTCCCACTGTAGTTGACATGGTTGGCTCTTGCACTATAACAACTCTTTGAACATCGTTTCAGAAGCCGTCTATGAGTTTGTGGCTGAAACGGAATTCGCATCACAGCAGTTAATAAAACAGAGAACTATAACTGACAGGTGATGAATCCTTATCACTGCCACTGCGCGCGGCTCGGTATTATCCGTCCCAAACATCTTATTCAGGGATCGTGCTTTCATACGCTGGGATGGTGCCGGAGTACCTCTACTCTGGCCCCCAACTCGTGCATATATCTTGAAGCCCTGATGATACAGAGCCAAATAACCCCTCATCTTTGGCAAAAGAACAGTGTTCTCAGTGCCCCTTCGGTTTTAGCTGGACGGAAATAGTAAAGTTTTTCACGGAGACGGGAGAATGTCGTGACAGCGAATTTAGGCACCATATCCTGCCAAAATATTCTGGCCCGCCCTGGATATATTCCGCTTCCCACATTATCATTCCTGGCCAGCGTCCACAAATAATGGATTCCCCGGCTGGCTGATGAACAGGTTAAGAACAACACAACGCTTCGAGCAAGTTGTCGTAATCTACGGTTTAACCACCTCGGGTGGCCTTCCTCAGGAGTGGCTCCTGCTGCCTTCCGTTTAGTAAGTTGAGTGTGAACTTACGGCAGCCGTCGATAGGCTGGACGTTTGTCAGGCTACCTGCGTTGCATTTGCATCTTCTCCTGTGTCTCTGGGGTGTGTAATGTTGCGGCCAATACGGAATTCATGCGTCAACGGTCAAGCAGGAACGGCTCTAGTGACAGGACCTTAACTGTCACTATCCATGAGGATAAAATCTGTGTCCCTGATGCGTTCCGAATAGTCAATGCTGGTGCACTGCAGGGTACCCAGCGTAACTGGCCAGAGACTTTCTCCGCTTGGTGGCGGCCGAACTGTAGAAGTACTGCTCGTATCAATCCGATGGTGCACAAATCAATCTACCTAGGCTACCGCTGTTACGCGTAAACACACCGTGGAACTCCGGGTGGGTTGCTTTTCATTTTGGCGTTGAAGGTAATACCAACTGGAAAGGTTCTCGGTGCAATGACTGTTTCGATGCGACGGCGCCAGTACCCAAGCCCATTTGGAGAGGATTACGAAGTGGAATAACTGCAGCGCCGCATTCTTATATATTATTAGGTGAGTCCAACATACGCCGGAGTGTTAGCAAGATGACGATTCCCAAAGTAGCATCTCGACGAACAGTCTTCTCTAACAATGTGTTCCATCCAAATGTCACCCCACCTAAGATGGGGAAAAAATTCAGCGAGTCAAATGGTCCAGTGTACGTATCGTTAAAAGCAACCTACGGCACACCCGAGCATTTGGTGCGAAACTTGTTCAAGTGCCCTACGTCTGCTGGGATATGGGGCCGCCGTATTCACGAGCAAAACAGAAGATTTAGACCACAGCAGCCCAGAAACGTTAGCTAAGCAACGGTAACCGTTTTCCCACGAAACAGATGGACGTATCACCCTAAAAAATAGGCGATTGTGACAATTTCCTCGGTTTTTGTCACACCGGTGGGTTTGCCTCTCATGAATCGAACTGTGTTAGCGACGTAAAATGAGGTGAGGGTATCCGTCACATTCTCCTCCCCGATGTCATTCCTCGTGGTTGACCGTTTAAAAGAAGGACGGTGGCCAGCATTGCATTTGTACGACTTCCTTCCTGTGGCAGTGTTGGTCAAATTTCAGTGCCGCGTTGGCCAGTTCGATATTGCTGACCCGATCCAGGCTGGTTGAGAAATAGTTGTAATCGCCATAGGGTTCAAGCAGCCCACCAGGGTTTGCTGAAGAATGCGTTGTTACGCCACCTCCGGGGACTCATTCGTAAAATCCTCGGCATATGTGCGCCGGGGCTCCGGATAAAAGCTGTCAGTTTGACATGGCGGTGTTCTGTAAGCTCACGACACAGACTACAAACGTCTAATAGGTGGGGATCGGCGGTAACAAACTTAGACTATCCTGCCAGTGATCATTCTCTGTAGAACCCTCTCATTCGTTGGCAGGCGGAAAACGGAAAAGTTGTTCAATTGCCTGAAGCTCTTACCAGAGCAGATTTTCACCATCCGGGCTTTTTATTGCGCAGGTGGAAGTTTGTGCCCACTGTCAACGATAGGAGGAAAACCTCAATAGCAGCATCGGACGCTACCGAACATATGGAACAGTCGTCAAAACTATACGAACACTTTGGTCCCCGAATCCTTAGCATGGTCGTCGGTTATGCGCTGTTCTGCAAAAATAGGGCACGTAATCGATACACACTTTTTCCATGCAGAGGACACAACGTCCGATTGTTGAGAAGAATAGTACGAAGGCTGATCACGGAAGTGATAAATCAGATGCCGTGTTGATAATAACGATGTATATTTCTCAACGTGTCCGTGAAATTGAACGTTTGGATGTGCGCGATTACTGAAGGTGCGAATCAGTCAGAGCAGCTCACTGAGCAGTACATGTAAACGAGGACAAGACAACGTGAAGTATAGGTTGTGTGCTCGTCACTAGAACAAACGGGTGGCAAATACCTATGAATCATTTCCTCCAGCGTCTTCTTCGCTCGATCACAGAGAATGACCGCCACAGAACTTAGAGTAAGAGAGGGAAGCACAAATTATTATTCGCTGTCTGAATAGCGCCGACAATTTTGCAATGGGTTGAGCTGTGTGTTTGTATACTTCTTTGACCTGTACTACAACTTTCCCGGTTGGAGAAACGTGCAAGAGAACTTTACCCGCGACAGTTGTTGATTGCTCTGGTGGTTAACTCGATGTTGGCATCATTATGAACGGATAACGACGAATTCGTCAAAAATGTTTGATCTACCAAAGCATCCACAGGTAAAGTGCACTTGGAACACTTGAAAGGGAAATTCAACAAGCGTCCAGTTAATTCTCAGTCTGCTAAGTAACCGATCCAAAACGAAAAAGTGCTTACATAACAGTGTTCTTCTCTACTAACGAGCAGAATGGGATCTAGGTAGAGAGGTCGAAATTTTGATTGGAAGCGTTCAATGCAGCGTGACACTGCGTCTAAGCCCTCCCAATTGGTTCCAGATACCACGTGCACCACTGCAAGAACTAGTTGAGGGTCTGAAGTCTACTGAAGGCTCCAACATGACTGAAGTTGTATAAGTTTGCACTGAAAGCTTACAACTATCTATAGACCATGCATACTAGTTTATAGACCACGCATACATATACCCACATATACGCCGGTTCTCAGACCAGTTATCGTGCGGACCATTCACTCTTTAGTTTATATTGGCGAAGCTTGAAATATTGCCAATTATCGAACAGAGACTTTACTGAACCGTCCGTTAAATAATCCATTTCACATCGAATTGCGCGCATTCTTGCGATCTAATAAGTACTCATCTCAGCATTCAAAGACATGAAAAATGTCCACTTCAAAACGGCCAATTAGAAGATGCTCGTAAGAAAAAGTTTTACTACGGTGCAAATTGAACACGCATGCATGAAAGTTAAGCCAGTCATCTAGAATGTGAAGAATCCTTCAAAAAAGCAAAAAATGCACATGTATAACAAAATGGGCCACTAGACATTGCTAAGTAATGAGAAGCGATGAGATGAAATTGAGCTCAATCAAACAAACAGTCATTAGTTGGGTCGGAGCACAACTTTTGCGAATCAAAGAGTGATAGGAATTGTGAGTTGCTCAAGGAACCGTATAATTTTGGTACTTAAAAGTTCACAGAACCCAGACCGAACGACGCTACTGGAAGTGGAAGTTTTAGGTTAAGAACAAAGATGATTGATGCAGATTATCTGAGGAGGACAACAAAAAGTAGGGCCATATCTCAGTGACACACAAAACAAACAGCAATCTGAAAAGTAGCCCACAGCTCTTGGAAAAATCGACAGGCTGTTCGCACTTATATTGTCTGGGTTTACTGGGGACTATTTCATCTCTATGTCTCAAGGTATCGTAAAAATCTAGCGCTATATTCTTACACCCTCCTTCCTCGACCCCTTTTTGGTTAACTGCAATCGTTAAACAGCACTTCTTGTCCCATAACATTTTTTGTTCTCCACACCTCTCGTCTTCCTCAGTTTTACATGAACAGCCTGTGTCTAAACCATCTGAATCAGCCGTAGACGTTATTCGAAGGTCACGGAGAGTGAGTTCAAAATCTGCTCCGTCATCAGAGTGCTGTTGAATCACCCACCCATATCAATTTATCTCCTGATATACCTGTCCTAAAAATAATCTTCAATGTGGCTCGAAATTCATTTGGAGTAGCACGAAGAAAAGTATCAACTGGTTGCTTTCATTAAGCCTAGTGTAACACCAAATGAACTCATTTTCAGGAAACATTTTGAGTCGGTCGCTTCTACTTTCAAAATATTTCGGCTTCCTGCTTGTACCTAACATTTATGTAGTGTTTAGGTGCAATGCAAGCCTATCTAATGTCTGCTTTTCCAATAAAACTTTGGTTTCAGTTCAAATGTGACACGGTGAAGATAGATATCAGGATTTTGTGGCAGTCGTATTCTTCAAATGCTTGTTGACCCAGCACCTGTTGCACTGGAGCTTAAAAACTGTTAGCTAGCGAAGCATTTCGGTAGTCTCGGTAAAAATATGGGTATTGTATGGAAGTGCACCTGAATTTGAATATTATACTATTCATCATACCACGCTCCATCTGATGAAACATCTGCCTACGTTAAGCGTTTGACGATTTTTATGTGTTCTATGAAACGTTGGTGACCAAGTACTTTGTCTTCATGGACTCTCGCTGACGTTGAGTTTTCTTCTCCCTACACTCAAGATCTTCCAGGTAGAGATTGCCGGCTGTCCCTGAGAAGACTCACATGACCGTTTTAATTACACACGCGACAGGTGATTTTTCCAACGAACACTCATCTTAATGTGTTTCTAAATGTTGATATCGTTCACTTGTTGAAGCTGGTTTTCGCGTAGTTCCTTCTTCCTCAATTCTCATCGCCGCACCTTCGGTCATGCGTACCATCGCTTCATGTGTGTTCAATCGCTCCGCCATTACGTGACTGTTGCATTTGGTCGCATTGACGTGGCTCGTTAGTATTGGAAGTAGCATATTTTGTGGTTTCAAAATCAAGGATTTCTGGTTTTTTCTACTCAGTTTATACCAATCTGCTTGCAGCTTGGCACCGCATTAACAAGAAAGCCGCTTTTTTGATCGTCTTTCAATCGTATTCAACTCGGTTGCTCAGCAGGCTTAAGAGTTACAGAGTTTCGTTTCACTACAGACGTGACTAATCCACATCCAGCCTGTTAGTTGAAGTTGCCAGTAGATTATGTTTACTCCGAAGAACAAGTAGACGTTCATGATTAACATTGTTTATCTCAGTAACTTCAAATAGCGCGCTTTACTGGAAGTGCAGCTTTTCCGTTCCGTTCACATTGTTGTTGGAGTTTGTGAATTAACTTCGCATGTTTATCTTGAAATTTTTGCTCGAATCTAAGAAGTCGGCTTGTGATTTATTGCACGCTGTTGCTTTCGATACCAACCTTCACGTTTGCGCTATGCAACCGATTGTTTTACATATTTAGTGCTTTCAAAACGGCAGCTTACGACCTTCGTTCAGGTCTTGTTCTGAATTACGCGGTGGCGGTTTCCTACGTGTTGTTCGTCTGTAACAGTAATGGTGACATCGATTCATTCTCGGACGCTCGGTTATTTTCTGCGCTGGCTCGATGGTTAATAGTTTCACCGCAAGTGAATTCACATCGAAACTGACTCGGAAACATAATCTTACACTAGGAGATTCAACGAATAATGCGAAAGAAAGCCTTCAATTCCTCGTGCACTTTGGGCTTATAACGGGTTGATCAGAAGTAGTGAAAAAGTGGACATCTATAGGTGGCGCACTGCGTATTAGTGAGTGGAAATTCAAACATGACAAGGATAGGTGGAAATCCTCAGTGTTAATCTTAACAGAAATGTTGGTGAGCACCTAGACAGTGGAATGGTTCAGCCGGTTCATGCAATTGGCTGAATACAAAACAACGCTACCAGTGACAATAATGGAGGAGTGTTTTGGATCACTATTTACAGTGGGTGGTTATGTCATATGCCACCTGAAGTTAACTGAAGTAGTAAAAACTACCGTAATAACAGCGCATTTGCAGCGGAATGTAACTTTACTCATCTGTGGGAGTGTGGACTAAACACAACAGCAACCTACTCGAATGTGACTTATCTCATCACGTTTATGGCATTTGGAGTGATAGAATAGAGGGGTAAGCCCGGAATGTCGGAGATCACATGACCTCGTTATTCCAAAGTTAGAAACAGTACCGACTAGTGAGATACAGCGCAATTGGTGCACTTCCTTGAAGAGCTAACTTTTTGGAATCTAGCTGTTATTGGTTTGGCTGCATGCCCACATTTTTGGCGTTACTTAAAAGTTGATACTCCGTTGACTGTGGAATTAATATCCTGAAGTTGTTTGCATTTATCTATGACAGGCTGATTTGGTGGGGATAACTTTAGCTGGAGAACAATGATTTTGATTTCTGTAATTAACCCACCTCTTAGCAGAACTTGTATCTGATTGACAAAGTAACACTCTGTAACGACTATGCTAAGTAATATTTTGATAATCGCACTCATCTGTACATTTTCAATGATTCTGGTTTTGTGCCTGCTTTTGTTTCGGTCAAGCTATCCATTTTGTCACATCCGGCCCGGGGCTAAAATCAAAGCTCGCTCCGTGCCTCGCTAGCTTGACGTATCTCTCTGTACACTCTATTTTCCAGGGTTGATAATAAGACAGGGAGTCAACGCGCTGAGTTCCGGCTTTTCATTGTCGACCGATTGTCGATAGTGATCACTGACTGGGTTTTATTTTGTTGGATCAGTTCCAACAACCCAGCAAGTCCACCCTGAAATTGCCGGGCATAAACACAAACGTCCCGATATTCTCCTTCCACCAGAGAATGTCACTTCGCTCTTTCCACGATTCCGAAGTTGATAGGTTGAACGAGCTTCCGCTAAAGGTACTCCAGGAAACCCCACTTAAGTGAAGTAACAGGATCAGCGAGCGCAAAATTTTTATCAATGCTTACTCACCTTCGCCAGTAATCGTGAGAAAATGTGGTGTTTCCTTCTCGTCTTTTATAGTTATACGCACAGTACACTAGATTCCGAGACGTCGCGAGTAGTCTTCGGCATCCCGTGAACTACCGTGGGAAAAATTTTGTTGGCCGCCATGCCAGAATTAGTGGTGTGAAATACGCGACAACCTCGCAGATGTGTTTAGCTCAAACACAGGTGTAGTTTTTGCGTGAAAGCCACCACACAGCAGCTGAGCCAGAGTAATTCAAATGCACTCCTTAGTATTTACTGCGTAGTTGTTTTTATAAATAACCAGCATTAACGTAACATTCACCTGCGAGTGACATTCAGTTTGGAGTCTTAACCGTAGTCCCTAGAAGTTCTGAATTGCTTACGACTGAGTTATTTTACGGTTGAAGCAACGACTTTAGTGTTGGAGAAACATTGTCTCAAGCAATAAGAGAAGGTTTGACAAGTGGGCTGCCCGAGGTACTGTCGGGCTCTTTGCTAACACAACGAGGTTGACAACGAATTATGGGTTTTGAACCAAGCGCAGTCCTCATCATGGTAGAAACGTTCTGATGTCCGAGTGTCGTGCGCGAGCTGGTGTTGACAAGTGAAATCACTCACAACTGTTAGCTAAGATTAAAACCTTCTATCAAAATCGACAGTAGAGAAACCAAGCACCTGTTCCTCTCTCGAGTATGTTAAGAGTAAGTGATGGCTAAGTGTCTACCAGCGAAAGAAGATGAAATCCACGATGATGGAACAGTTTACGTAATCTACTCCTTATTAAGATGCAGCACGTACGATTAACATCAGGTAGGCATGGGGTAAGCGATGAATACTTCACCGCAAACCTCACGACATACTCAAGAGTCTTCGAAGTGGGGTGAGGGAAAAATTTGCGAACGATGTCTTTGCTAGTATCCGCGTGCAAATAATCGTGTTGTCAACAGTGAATGATTTTACTTGAGTCGTACATCCCAAAGACAGAACAAGCATTAATCTCTCTGATTACGAAAAAGCGTGATTTTCATTATATCTCCTTCTCAGTCGCAATGCACTGTTTCCTGGACATCCCATTATATTCCTGATATATGCTTCTGTGAACAGAAGGATGAATAAACGAAATGACTGTGTGCATATCAACAGTTGCGACCGTATCTATCTATCTATCTATAAATTCATCGTTCAGCAACATGTATAGATATATATATTCCGGCAGAAATGATATTATTTTACTACACTAAAAGTGGTTATTCGTGATGACCCATTGCGTCGTATATATCAAATGCCTCGTTGGGTGTTGTTGATGTGGGCTTAGGGGCGCTAACCCTACCACGATGAGAGGGAGTGGCTTATTTTATTTTTCCATTTTTCTCATAAATGCAATATACGCTTTGGAGTTTGATGTATATCACAGAACCTCACAGATCAAAACAATTTTGAATAACATACACGAGAAATGTCCTGAAATCACAAGAGTTTACGACTTAAAATGGAAGAATATACCGCAAACAATTGAAGGCAATCCTCTCACCGTCATCGAATTTTCTAAATCCCCAGGGCACCATGCTACAGGTATCCGGAGGTGATTTGTTTTGTACGTCACTTGTAAATTTTTTGCAGGAACTCCGGAGTTCAAATATGTAGCCAACATGCATGGTGATGAAACGGTTGGTAGAGAGCTGCTTCTCATGTTAGCGAGTTATTTATGTAGTGGATATATGTCTGGAATCCCGCGTATTCAACGCTTGATAAACAGCACACGCATTCACTTGCTCCCTTCAATGAACCCTGACGGATTTGACCTTAGCCTCACAACTGTAAGTTTGTATTCTTTCACTTTCACAGACTTTAATTAGCATGGCAAAGACGGAAGATTAAATGGAAACGGTGTCGATTTGAACAGAAATTTCCCCAACATGGACTCGGTAGTGTTCCGGAATATGAGAAAAGAGAATGCACCACTTGATCATCTTTTCACAGGTAGCATCAACAACTCCAAAGTGAGCCAATGGTTTTGCACCCGAACAAATATATATTTGTCGGACTATATGTGACTAGTCTGGTCTATTGTCCATAATCATATCCAACCGTTCATATGTGTAGTGATTGGGCGTTGCGAATTTCTTGCAGTACACAAAGTCGACTTTGCGTACTTTAATGAATTTGTTACGCCCGTTTGCTACTTGAAAGCGGTCGCCTTTACATCTACAAGCTTAAGATGTATGTATGTGGATCACACCGCCTTATTAATTAACACTGTGTAAAGTGTGTCGCTTACCATCGTATCGAGTTATGACTCTCTTGTAATGGTGCATTTTTCAAACCATCAGAATTTACTTCTTATAGTCGCGCATGCATAAAATATTTGAAAAGAGCCCCTTATGGTTAGTTGTGAAGACGTCAGTATGTAGAGTAGCAATTCCTTTTCAGCCTTCCTGAGAAGTATGCTTTGAAAAACGCGCTAGGCGCATTGTTTAATGTCGTGTGATTCCGGCCTATGCCATAACCTCTAGTGGGTTGTCATTTTTATTGCTTTTGAAAATGGGGTGTACACGATTGTTCATCTTGCCACTTCTTGCCCATTGCGCATTTCAGGTTTTGCCTAAGCATCTTATGTAAACGGGCTTATGTATCTTATGTATCCATCTTATGTATCTTATGTAAATCAGCGGTTAACCAAAGCTTTGATTTTGGTCACAACTGTTGGTATCAAAACAGAACACTTGAACAAACTTGTATTTTTGATGACGATACAGTGGCTCTGGAGTTCAGCGTCAGTCTGACTGTGCCTACTTGATGATTGCAAGCAAGACTGAAACTTATCACGGAATACTGATTTATTAACTGGAATTTGAAGACACTGACGAGCGGTTGCGTGGTTTGTCACGTTTCCTGACAGTTGCATGCGATAAACCTTGTTATCAATGCTCTCCTCCGTTTTTCAAATACAGGCAGGTATGATGTGCTCGAGATTCCTCAGATGATTGTGAACATTTAGTCAGCAAGCACAGGAGTTCTTCACACCGGTAGATATCCAGAAAGTGATCGATCAGTGGTTCGAGAGAATTATCCATATGTCTGAGATTCTAATGAAGATTTTAAATTCATTCGTTTTGTGACAGACCCCTCCATAATTTCTTCTCAGGCTTTTACCACTCGTAATGAACAAAATGTTGGAGCCAGCCTTAATACGGTGGCCTTAACAGTACCTCATTCACTACCGACACAATGAAAGTTACAGTATGGTGATTTACAACATTGCTATAATTGTTTAAATGTTAACGTTCACAAATTCAATTTCAACTTTGCTTTTCACAGTTTGAACCTGAAACCAAAATGGTCATGCAGTGGATGAAGGATATCAACTTTGTCTTATCGGCCAATTTGCACGGTGGTTCCATGGTTGTAAATTATCCGTATGACAGTTCGCCGGAAGATGAATCGCAGCTGAATGAAACTCCTGATCACCCGATTTTCATGTTAGTTTCCTTAGCTGGATATATACTTCAGAAGCTCATGACGAACCTAACTTGATTAACATGTAACAAGTTCTGCCTTTTAAGATAGTTTACTTTAAACATTGTCACTCGCAGGTGATATTTTCTCCCTTAAATCAGTACTATTCCTCTACAGCTGCGTTACGAAGAAAGTGGTCGTTACACAGAAGTCACGCCATTTATAGATAGCTGAGAAAATGCAATACAGCGCAAATGCAATGAGACATTAATCTTTAGCATGCATCTTCCGAATTATCGTGGCTTATTAACCAGATCGCCTTAGTACCTGCTAGTAATCAAAGTATCACCCAACACTGAATGATTTATCTGATTTTAGTTTGTAGAATGTTTCAAGACGTAAGATTGTCGACTAAAGTTAATATGACAGCTAATGTGTCCTTCATTCTAGAATCGGTTAGGTGATGTGTACTTTTCTCGTAACCGTGACTGAGGTTTGCCTAATTTGGAATCAATGGTTCAACAGTCATCGTGGTTGCTTCCTGAAAGTATTGTCTGAGTTAAAGTCCTAGTAGTAGCAATAAGGCACACTGCTGACGAGTCTTAACGTGCGAGGATCCCGAGGATGGTACCTGTATTTGATGAGGATTGACTGAACAGTCTATGTAACTGCGGAACCTACGACCAATCTTGGATAATATACAGTTTGTGCCAGCCATAGATCGGCTACGTTCCAGTAGTCAAAACTAAGTGTACCCGCTTATTAAAATGTGGGTTTGAAGCAACACAGCATTCGAAATTTTCATTGTTAGGTAGTTTGAATTGATGCTTCAAAGTACAAATTTGGTTAGTCGGACAATGCAGTCCGATTAGTAGCAGCGTCATGAAAACATTGATCGTGAAATCATAGGTTAAAGCCCAAATTACCTTACATGGGCGCGCATCCATTCTGCATTTTTGGTCCCCAAAACCAGAATTGGTCATGGGTACATGTTGAATTTTCTTGAATACGACTTGCAGTGATGTGGTTGACTGTGATTCCACGGTACCATATGGCTACATTGCAGCTGCTCTAGTTTATCCTGGAATGGATTATTTCTCAACTTAGCTGCCTTAATTCAATGACCAAAGCTAAATCATCCTAGCAATAAACGTTATCACTGTCTGTAGTTGACTTGAAACACGCTGCTCGTATTTTATGTTCCTTTTTTTGCATACCAGCTAAAGTGACCACGCTGCCGTGGATATCGTTTAAATAAGATATGGTTACGTTATTTGGGTTGTGTCAGTTCTTTTGCCGAGTTTATGAATACCTATGACAGACTGCTCAGACTACAGGTCAGGCGGGTTACTTCTTATGATTGTGTGTGCAACAAAGAAAAAAGACTTTTTATAGGAAGCTCGGACGTCATAATGGGCAATATAAAAGCTTCTCTGGATGTTTGAGAGCGTTAAGCGAAAGCATCTTTCACTTCAGGAAATGAGAACTTACTTTTTGGGTTACTCACGCCACCAAATCTGAGCGTTCCACCGTCAGTAGAAATGTAGGGGAATTACATATCACAGAGGTTTCTAATAAGCTCAGTCCCTCGACAATGAGAGCACTGTGAGAGAGAGTTTATGTGGGCTACTATTTCTACCGTGTTACATCCATTTCAGTTTATAACATATATAAGATCACTTCAGCGGGCCGAGTCGTTTGATGATAAATCGGCTGTCGGACTACATTGAGCCGCTTCTACTTGTAATCACAGACCGGCAAGTTTTAGAGAGTGTGTAACATTGACCAAGTTAATAGATTCATATCGCAACTAATAAGAACGGTTGAGGAAATCCCCTGTGGTTAGAAACTGCTCTGTATTGCTTCCGTTACTAACAGAGGTAAGCAGTAGCAGTCGTGAAATTCACAGAGAAATTACTTCCATTTTAGCTCTAACAAAAGTTTTTGGGATCTGTTGTACTTCTTTGAATCACCGTCACCTGCTTGGCAATTGTTAGGTTGAAAGCGGCATATATTTTCTCATGATGGGGAATTATGGACCAGAATTTCGATCTTTTTCATTTTGGAAGTGGCCCCAAACTTGCATCCGACTGAAATTATCACTCCTACTTACTGTGTGAAGTTGACGGCTACAACTTTTTAGTCTTCACTTTTACAATCCTATAACTTAGAGGTTTGCTGAGTAGCTTTTTAACATTCTGCTACTTCCTCCTTTCTATATTTTATCTAAGGCTACTGATTCAAAGTGATAATTTGATAGACTGAACACTAGGGACAACATGGGTTAATGTTATTCACCTATCCCATTATTTTGAATTTACTCATCAGTAGAGGAACTGACAGAGAATCTCTATCATCTGCAAAATGCCGTCTTTGACTTCATAAAAATAATAAAGTGCTGGAAGATGTTGGCCACGTCAAAAACGCTCTTGTGTACTTTACCATTTGCAAGCAGAACCGGTAGATTCTTTACCTTCTGCTTGGCACTTCGTCGTGATTCTCATGGTTTAGAAGTGCAAAGAGCTCTTGTTTGCTAGCTGTATTTGCACAAATTTAGTCTTGAACAGTGATGTTATGAAGGTCGTTGAGAGTTTTGTTAAACAAGTATCTGTTTAACCTACGACCATCTCTGTTTACCTAGGTCATTTTGGATAGGAAAAGCAGTTCTCTTATGTTGAAAAGGGGAGTACTTGAGGCAGCTATGATCGCATTGTTAGTTCATTACAGAGCACAAGTCTTGAATTTCAGTCTGCCAGTAATTGCATTCGAGCGCATGTATTGACTGTTGGCGAGGAATTAGCAACGTTGAGTTGGGAAAGTTGGAGCTAACCTGTTTCATTCGCTTTATCTGTACCTTTTCACATAACTCCGTGGTTGAAGTGACCAGCGTGGTTGTCAACCAGTCGTCTAATAGACCACACACTTCCTACGAATGCTTCGATCGTCATACAGACGGTTTGAAGCAGGTGTGTGAATACTGGTTAGCCACTGCAGATCACGGTCGTTTCCTGGGCCGGGTTCCTTTTGATCCACAAATATGTGGAAAGTAGAGAAGGCGAAATATTTCATTACGTGACAAAATTTGCCACTGCTTAACCCAAATGTTTATAGGTTATAGACAGTTTGCGAAAGGAGTCAATAACATTTGCAATAACCCAGGCACTGCCTTACCATATTTTACACATAGTTTGTTCTGTCGTCGATGACAATCAGGTGTAAACGCCATTGTCGTGCTTACATTGTGGCGACCATTTGGCACAGCAAGCCCTAAACATGGATTGTGAAACAATCCTGCAAAAGAGAGAGAAAAGCGCATATAAAGGTGATCCCGGAAGCCTAACCCTTCATGAACAGAACCTACCTAGCCAAGTGACAATGTATCAGGCAGACATAACATTACGTACTTTTTGATGTTGGTTATTAAGAAGAATTTTTCATCCTGAAAGTTATGTCGTTTGTTTTTCTATTATTCACGGATCCAGGTGGTTATAATATGGTCGTGTTACAGTGTTAGCTACCGGCGCCCAGTATAATTCAGAGTGAGGTCCGTTACGTGATCAAGTGCTTATTGCGGGAAAGGTGTTGCAAATCAATAATTAAGTTAAAAGTAGGAGAATTGAAATATGCATACAGTAGCGTACGTTTAACACATTTTATCTCAGCTGTATAAGATGGTAGTCTGACGAAAACACATTAGAGTGAGTTAAACTAGGCAGCTCGAACTATACCAATAACACAGAAATTGGAGACGGAAATATCAAGCTGAGGTCCCACCAGTGTTCCAAGGCTGAAATTCTAACCGTGTTAGACCAGCGAACAGTGACTGTGCACCTCTACAAAATGGTTGTGCCCTGCAAATCCGGAACGTTTGTTTGCTTTGAATCCCATTGCCCAATATCGTCGTTCATATTTGTCATGAACGTCGGGGGTCCACTACCTTCAGTGACCTCCGTTTAACTTGTGCCATTCTATGGAACTTTGAAACTGGCAACAACACGAAAGAACCTGGTTCAAATTATCACAAAGCTGCCACGTCGCTAATATTTATTCGTCCGACTTTGCTCAAAACAGTCAGTAAATTGACCTTAGTTTTGGTTGCAGGACGCTACTTTTTACCAAGCCACCCTGCCTTGCTTTTGACTTTTATGACGATGAGTCAAGGAAACGAATCCTACGAACGAACCAACCGTCTCTGACAATGTCAAAACTGATTTATTTCATGCAGAACTTTCGCACAGCAAGAAACACTTTCTACGCAGCCCATGTGTTTTTTAGCTTGAAAATAGCGTGCTGGTCTACGGAAACCTTATCAATATGGACGAAAAGCTTTCGATAATCTATCTTCATTTGCTAAAATCCGTCAAAATAAGCAGAACCTTACAAGTAATGCTGAGGTTTCAGCAGGACAGTTCTCAATATCTTTAAGCACTCTACATTGTCGAGGTGATACCCTAATGTCGAACATCCTACTGTCACAGTTTTTGTAAGTGCTCGACCTTCGTAAGGCGTTGAAGGCTTACAAGTGTTTGTGGACAAAAGTATCAACAAGTGGTTTAGAATTAAAGTGACAATGCATTGTACACTCTACTGGGGTTGCAGTGCAAGCGTTTACTTCTGTGAAACGGCTTGACTACATACGGGTGGGGTTACTTTCAAGCTACCATGGCTAAAACCGAAGATGGATAATTACTAACATCTGGTAACCTCTGGTTTATTTGAAAAATGTCATTGCTAAAGAATATAGCTCTCACCTCCCGACGGTCTTTTGGAGGATTCAATTTTGAAACGAGTTCCATCAACCCACACCTACAAACGAATGCTTACACACAATGTCATACTGGAACCATTAGGCTCAATGTGCAGTTAAACTGGTTCAAGTAGTAACATTATGCCAAAATATGTTATCACAGGCTGGGTTCCTGCATCGGATATAAACCAGATTTGAGATTATCAATACAAAACTATTTACAAACGGTTTTATGTAAATGTGCCAATACACCTTTAGGCAAATGCCCAAATATGCTAGGTCCATTATGACAAGACTGAATTAATTTCAAAGTCAAAATAATGGTGCATTTGTGATTTCAAAGGTTTCGTTTCTCCAGAGGGGTGCTTAGGTCTACCATATATTGTTCATTTGCTTTTCCAATTGCGGTGTTGATTCTTAGCTTCACCTAATCAGGAAGTACTGAACATAAAGAGTATGTCTCAAGTAGCCCTCTTGGTTAAAGTTGTATCACACGCTGTCGCTAACAACGTTAATTATCTTTCATCTTTTATCTTCTGAGTATCACCGGTGGAATCCTCGATTCTGTTGTCACTGACCAGTTCAAATTCTTTCAGTTAGCCACTGTGTATCCTCTGTAAATAGTGCTAAACTAATTGCTTGTTGAAATTTTAGGATTGCTAATTTACACTTCAACTGTGTTCGGCGTGGACGCAAATGGGGAACTGGTCATCAGTGAAGGATGGATTTGTGATTACAAACTAAAAAAAATCGGCATCTCAGTCGTTATCTTATTATACTTCTGACTGTTGTAAACATGAACTGAAGCCCAACACTTTCACTCAAGTTACGAGGTACGGATATGCAGTCCTCGTTACTGATTCCGTTATTCTTACGTGTATTTATTTAGTGAATTGGCACTCTCTTATGCTGATCACAATCCGGAAATGAGAACCGGTGAACATACGTGTAATGGTGATGAAAAGCATTTCGAGCAGGGCATTGTGAATGGGGCCGATTGGTATTCGATCAATGGAAGTAAGTCTAATAACTTTTCGGAGATAATTAACTCTCTGATGTGAATTGGTTATACCCTAATTTCATCCAGAAGAGACGCAGTGACTGACGAACAACAACAAGACCGAAACACAATTCCAGCTAGAATGTCAATATGGGTGAGAAAGCTTCCCTCAACAGTGAGTGGGGTCCAAATTCTCTAGCACCTACCACTAACCAAAGCATAGTCCAACAAGTTTAATGAGTCCTGTGATTTAGTTTATATGTCAAACCCCTGATCGTCTGACTATCAGTTAGAGTTAACGGGGTAGTTACTGTGTCTCGTCTGGAGGTGTTCTGGAGACCTGGTCACCACTCACAACTCAGTTATGGTATTGCGACTGTGTCTAATATGAATCAGTTGACTCGGTGATCAACATTGTGGAAAAATTGGGGCAGTTTAAGTTTATATTATCCCGGTAAGCCCTGGAAGCCTTCTCGATATATATATATTACTTATGTATACTTACGCATACTAAACAAGATGTGAGTTTCATAGCGGTTGTCATGAGGAACGTGCAGTCTAACGTAACAGTCGGCTAGTCAAATGATCTTTTGTATTTAGCAAAGGCCATAAAGGCAGGTCGATGGGAAGAACTATGTTTCTTGTGTATGGTCAGCGCAAAATGAACTGAGTTGACTGCCCTTTTACGTGTCAAATCAATAGGGGCTGGGCGCTATGAACCACCTTGTCCATTTTTGGTCAATTTCTTATGTCAAGAGCGCCCCTAATTTCTGTTCGACCGTACACCCGTAGAAGATATTGCGGAGCTGCATACAATCATGAACGTTACTCACTCAATGCGCATGCCAGCAAATCAATGTGAGGCACGTTTAAAAAGCAAACCCAGGTCGTCGATGTGCAATGGCCAATTATCTTCCATGATATCAACAAGAGACCATAGTAATTGTTGGAGTCACAGCCACTCAGCGTAATGTGACTGGATGAAACACATGCGACCGAAACTCGTCACCAGCATAAACGAACCAGTGAGAAGCAAGCAAGTAGAAACACGCTGTAGATTGCAAAAAACGAGATTCTAGTTTTTCAAGGCGTCAAACCTATGCGTTATCCAGATAACCGAGAATGTCCATTCCGACGTGAGTTACCATTTCGAATTCAACTTATTACCAATGATTGTTTGGTAACAGCTGCTATCGATTTGTCATGATCGCACACTTGATCTGTCCGTAGTCTTGCTTCAACCAATACGAGATTGCCACAGAGAAGGACCAAGTGGTGACTGCCAATGAAGTTGTTTTCATTGGTGGATTGCTTGAATTTGTGAACTACAGATTTTGTGTAGCTGTGTTGTTTGAACCGGGATTTTGTAGTATAAGGGCGCAAAATGTGAACAAGAAACTGTTTAAAAGATGGGGATAGCTAAGACATTCACAAATGTTGTCAGTAGACATACTCGGTGTTCCTAAATTGCTCACTGGATTTTCACTGACCCTGCACTTCTGCAAACTGGATCGCCATACACGTTCATACGTGAGGGTGAACGTCTTCAAAACATATTCAAGTTTGAGCACGTTCTAAATAGGCCCTATACGTTCATCCGAAGCAAAATATGGTTTGTCAAACGGTTTGTTTTCGATTATTCATCCTCGGTCCAACTATATAACACTTCATATCACCGTGACTGTCGGTCGGGAAAAATCAAAGACAACTTGTCAGACAATTAATTCAAACGGTTCTGAATTGGGAGAGCACTTAGGTTATCAACTTGGTGTTTCTGAGTGGGTAACGGAGGTCGTGGTAACTGTAGAGCCTGGGGAGTTTTCTACGAGTGTACAACCGTGAATTACGCAGCCGAACTGCCACCACTTCCGCAGTAACTAGAGTACGAAGTTTGACTCCTTTGATTTGACTACTTGAAATGCACTAAATTGGCTGGTGAACTACTTTCTACAAGACCTAGTGCTCATGATTTTGCCCGCTCAGCAACCACCTTAATATCAAGTTATGCAATTACTAATGAGTAGTGCGGCATGTTTGGAGACCCGATCGTGAAAAATCGGAGCTCCGATTGAGTCCAAGCCAGCTGCGTAAACTGCACGCTCAAACGCGCTAGGCGCTCTAGCAGGTGTGTAATTGGCCCGATGATGACCAATCAACAGTTTGAGTAGCCAGTCAAACCTTCAGCATGTAGCTTTTGCGGTACTCAAGGTGACTGTGTGTTAAAGATGCTAGAAGCAATTCTGTGGAATTAGTTTTGCCTCCGGATTACCTATAACACACACTTTTATCTGAAATACTGTCCAAAAGGTGCAGTTTCAGCAACACAGCTTACTCGTTTTGGTTCTTCTTCCCTATCCAGACAGTCATTTCATCCTAAACGCTGTGTCCGCAGGTAACGCTCTCCTGCATATGTTGTTTAATATCGGATCACGTCGTTTTGCTTTCTAGCACATGGTTGGGTTTGAAAGCGTACACCACCTGAGACACAAGCAGTGCCTCAAAGGCCAAGCACGTGTAACCATAGCTTTGACAGGTTAAATGGGTCATCGTTCTAGTAATCGGTTGTAGGTGTAAAACTGGGGTGGCAATTCACTTGTGTAGGTTCTACTAACTACACCAAAGTGATCCATATTTCTGTATTCTTTTGTAGGAACTACTGGGATATAATAAAAAACAACCTTACATTCCCGACTTTCAGAATATTCCAACTTTTTTGAAGTGGTCTACGTCGTTATTGAACAGGACACAGTTTGTTGCATTCAAAGGTTGCATTTATTGGCACTCTGATCACTGTTGTGGTTTTTCCTGAAGAACTACCTTGGCGGTTGTTTCGTTTATTGATGACTTTTTCTCTTGACTCCCGCCTTTTTGTTTCGACATCTTCTGTAGGATATGGTTGTATTGATAGCCTTTCATATAGTTAGCATCACCTACTGAAGTCCCTTAGTCGTTTGTGATTTGCCTCCCGAAACATGCATTGTTACTTATTGTAGTTTTCATTTATTACAAATCTAATCGTTGTCAGCACAGAATAGTCTTCAGTCAGCGTTCATCGTTACACTCATTTACCAGCCGAACATTTGCTTTTGTGATTTAATGTCTGTAGCACACAGAAGGCAATTGCTTTTCTTTATTCTACCATTGTCTTTTCCATGAGGTGTCCAAGAGCAGTTGATTACCAAATTGGTTCAAACATTTAGATACTTGAGCTACGAATGACCTAGTAAGGAGTATCCTCATTGACTGCTTACTCTATCGTCCATCTGAATACTGTGCGAAACAAACAGCTTCCGAGATATTGAATGGTTTGCTTCAAACCCTGACTGACCTCAGTATTTAACTTGACAGACCATTGGTGTATCGAAGACTGATTACATTACGTTAATTTGACAGCTGTGTGCACGCTTGAATTAAGTTAAAAACCAGTTTGTTTTGGTTACACCCGATTTCCCAAAGCGATTTATTTTAGAAACAGTCATTGCCTGTTGTGCTTATACATCGACCGATGATTGTTGTCACCTCGAAAGTCAGAAGTTTTATCCAGCTATTTAGTGTTCGTTCTCCTACAACTTATTCTTTTTCACTCAACTCAAGATCGTCTACCGGCCTCAGTGGTGATCACCAATCTTATGGTCTTGGGACAGATCTCTGTTGCCCAGCTGCTCCAGATAGTGTTCATCCCAGGTGTTGCTTGGTGTTTCCCAATAGACAGGATGTTCGATGAAACAAATTCTAAAGATTCGATTTATCTGCAATACTTGTCCGTGTGATCGCCATAGGTTTGCGTTGACTAGCTTAAAGTTATGAGCTTACACATCTCTCGTTACTGGTTAGATTCCCCTTCCATACCTGAATCATATTGTCGATAAACGAACGGCATAATACTTCTAGCTGGTTTGCGGATTTTTCACTCAGCTGTTAGGATTTTGTCTTATATAACAAGACCGGGTGTCTTTTGGTTCCGTTTTCTCATTGACATACAACTGTTATCCACCTTACATCTACCAAAGAGTTTCGAACTCCATTCGCGTCTTCTGGTTTTCATCTGTAACCCCTCCATTCGTACTTTCAGCATTCCTTATCTGTGTGAGTGAGCTTATTTACGCATTCCAAATATTTTATCTAATACATTGGTTTGACTGCAAAAAATATCAGGTACTCTTAGAGTTTTTGTTATTTAGTTCTATGAAACATATGCCCTATCTGCATGTTCTCTTCGGTTGCCTAATGATTATAACGTCGTTCGCATTTGACAGATTCGTCAAGCATCCGATCACAACGCAGTTTCAGAATCCATAATCTTAGCCAACTATGGCTTGTATACTTTTTTATTAGCACCCTAGTAATTCAGAGCATTTTATACTTGTATGACTTGTGAAGTGCTCATGAATGTTATTGTGCTATATGTGAGTTGCCTGAAGGCTAAGTCTGAATTTGCACGATATTTCTTCGCTTGAAATTTGTCTTGCTATCAAGCGAAACTAGTGATCTGTAGGCGATTTGAAATCAATCACACCTCCTCATTCCGAGCAAGCTGCTGCTCGTTCTCAGAGGTCAAACAATCGATTCCACGGATGCCTGCTTTTTTCTTACTGCGCGGGGGCGGATGAGAGTACCAACGACAGTGTCTAATGTAATCTGTTCTCGGATTGGCTCTCTGCTTCGCGTCGAAGCTACGTACAGTAGATTTTCTTTCCCCAGTCAGCTGTTTGAATATGAACCGTTGGGAGAAAAACGAATGCGATAGGTAGACCGTACCCAATGGCCTGCTAAGGGAGAATTATCAAAATATTGATCGCATCATTTTGCTTGTTTAAAAACATGCGTGATATAATCGTCGGATTATTCGGGGGGGGGGGATATTTTGGGGTTTGTTTGATAACGGATGTACATTCATTTGTCCATGTGGTTTGACGAACAAAAAGTGATTGCATACTCGCGGGAAAGTTATTTCTTGTGTTGCGTACATGTCTAAATTTCTGAATGTAATAACACTGTTGCAAGTCACTGTCGTTTGCAAAGTTACTTTTGCGAGCGTTCGTATTTGTTTGTAAAGGCTAGCGAATGTGTCTGTGTGCTGTTCGTTGTAATCGATCTTAGCCTTGAGCTTACGGAACAGGGCTACGCTAAAATGTAACTGTATTTTACATTCTACAAGGTCCATGCGATCTGACCGTATTACTATGTTACACCGCGTCCACAGAGCAATCCTATACTTAAATCCAACAGACGTCAAAAAACTCCTGCCAATGATACATGTTTGGTTGGTTCCTACACCAGTTCTTGGTCATGGATATAGATGCGTTCCTAAATCCATATGATTACAGTTTATCTTTGAGCGAAACTACAAACGTCTACTATTAAAACCGGCTTCGGTGTTTTTTGTTTATATTTAATATGACCTCGTTCTACCGAAGAGTAACGTTCATGCATCGTTCGATCGTTTGTGTTCTGTTCAGCTCTTCTCAATGCACTTCACCACCACCATAGAGGGAGAAAGTGTTTTGTGTCTTGAAATGGTCATGACAAACTAATATGAGATGTCTCATTTCGATGAATAAGGTTCAAAAATGGCAGTTTATCAATAGGTTTTCCAAGGAGTTTATTAGTAGCCGGATTTTTGGTACAATGTTCCTTTTACACAGCAACCACCCCAAATTCGACTGATTCGTAGAAGTGGACGTTATTTTGGGAAGCTATACTTCTTGCCGTACTCCAAGTACATACGATTCTTACTCAAAGAAAAGCAGCCAGTATGTCGTAATATAGATCGAAATTGATCTCATCTATTTATTTTATCGTTGTTGCCGTCTGCTGACTTGAAAATTCGATCAAACCATAATGGAGTTTAACAACTCCTAGCGACAAATTTACATTTATTTTAAATGTAGATAAATTCACCTTACTTACTGGTTGAAGTGTTCGTCTAGCTGAGTTCTCCTTATCTTCTAAACCTTCCCTCTTCATGTTTGTTTCGTTTGCAGGTCTGTTACACTATTTTTCTATGCGGAAACGTGTTTTCTTGTGTGGTTATCTCACCTCTAAGTTTTCTGATATGCTTCTGTAATCCAAGATAATCCGAAGAATGTCCTATTATCTGTTGTTTTTTTTCGATAGCGTGAATAGCTGAATTTATGCTTACTTGTTTATTGGGGGCGTTTATTAATAGCAGCTGCCAGTTGTCCATCATCCTGGCAGTGAATCTGATGTGAAAGAGGTAGGCAGAGTACGATTGTAAATCACAGAGAGAGTGGTGGGGAGTAATGATAAAAACATCATATTGTGTGGAGAAGCACTATACTATTATTGACAACGGAACTATGCTGAAACTGGGCCAAGCGTTAATATACTATTAGTAGTCACAATAATAATGAGCACAAACAAAAAACAATGGCATTGTTGTAGTCCAAGTGTGAGGATAACCAACGGACGAAACCCAACCTGAGTAAAACAATGAGAAGACACGATTCATATGATGTTCTCCGGAGTAACATTTTTACATTCTGATCACACATGGACATGTAACTAATTTCAAACGAGTCTAAACTCAAGAGAGCAGAAGTGTTCGTATCAAGGAGCATGTACCCAAATGGCTGGAGACGCAATTAGAAACGCTAGGAGCCTGTATCGATGCCGATGGACAGCACCCCGCATCTTTCGTTGCAAGGTACATAATACAAACAGGACACGGTCAAAGTTTCTGACGCGTTCCCGGTGATTTTTCGGAGCAACCGGAAACGCGTACTCCAGTTTGCTGATGCTTTGGCCATTAAACGTCACAGTTTCCCCCTGTGTGTTCAAAAACAATTTGCGTTGACACTGCGGCTACCATGGTAGTCGGCACTTTTGATTTCCACCTTTAACGTCTGTCTGTTTGAACCCTTAAGCCATGATTTTTGCTCTGTGGAATTTTGACTCGTCTCAAATTATTTGCTTGTCCATGTGTGATCAGAATGCACGAGATGTTACCCCGGAGAACATCACATGAATTGCGTCTTCTCATTGTTTTACTCAAGTTCATCAAGGGAACAAACTGTTGTGAAATCCAACCTGGTAACAGTCATTTAAGCAACAGCTTCTCAAGCTTCTCTGACAGTACGGTCCTGGATGCACACATATGGACGACGAAATTGTGTTCCGTACATTGGAGGCTGATGCTTAGCGCGACTGGTTTGTACCGACGCCCCCATTTGTCTACATTCAATCTAAGTGACGTGAGTAATAGTCTGCACTATCTGAAAAAACATTGTGAGGTCACCTCTTAGGTTTCATTAAGTCAGGGGGTACAGGACAAATGTTAAGTATCTTCAATATCAATACTGAACATTCACGTTGTCAAGCCTATCAAATGACGTATGTCTAGTTGAAAATACATCACAATCGGATTAGCTTGGATAAGTCAAACATTGCACAACATTGGCGCATTCACAACCCCGGCCAAATCCCAGACAACGGAATAGTACACAAGGTCGCTCTCCAAGTTATCTGAGACCGACATTCAGCTCAGGTCATGCTCAGATGCTTAACAGAAAATTAGCCTTATAAGGTGCGGTGGGAACTAAGATTGAAGATACGCTGACCTGTGTGCCCAGTACACTTGAGTCGCTCTTTGATACACCAGTTCAAGATACTGACCAGAGGCTGTTACGTTTAGTTGTTAAGAAAAATGACGGTGGCAGGAGCAACTTTGAATCACATTGGCATATCTGAAAGGAACGGTTATAGCGGTGACCGCTACAGGACGCTGTTTATTTAGGACAAGTTGCAGTATAAGTTATGGGGTAGCCTTTCGAACCCATGTTTTCTGTTAACCAGATAACCTTCATACGAAAGTGATTTTTATGAAGTAGTATTTACAAAAGTGAGTTACATCGTGAGGTGGGTCAGTGATTTGAAAGAGCGTGGTGAATTTTTCCCAGTTTTTTAAGTTAGAGTCAATCACTGAGCACTGGGGCACGCTTCGTTGCATCCATTTCTCGAACATGCTCTGCGTTCTAATCCAACTTATGACCTGCTGCCACATTTACAGGAAGTAAGCATATTTTTCCTTCCCGATTTGAATTCGGTCGGAAACAACCGAAAATTGAGTTTGGGCTTTCAGAGTACGTTCATTCCATCCGTATACTTCATTAAGGAAGTTTTGGAAATCTCCGGCTACATCGACATTTATTTGCATGCAGATGGAGCCACATAACTCACATAAAGCTGGGGGATTAGTTCGATTATATTTTAGACGCCATCCAGCTTAAAATAGTCCCTCCGTGTAAGCCCAAACCTTGAGGTTGTTGTCACCTTCAGTTGGATGACATTGGCTCTTAAACTGCTGCTTTATTGTTTCCCAGTAGCGACATACTTCCGCCTAATTTGCGCGCGAAGGTTGTTTTTTTATTCGACGTAATTCCTCTCCCAGAGACTTCCGTCAGGTAGTACGACTCTCTTAAAGTGAAAATTTTCTTTCTGTCCCCTGTTTTTTCCATGGGAATTTAGGACGCTACACAAGCCATCCCCCCTTCTACCACTATGGCTCACAGCTCCGGCCCTCGTTTGGTTAGATTCCCTCTATGAAGATCGTGGCATTTATCTTCATTTATTTATCAAACTAGTCTACGCGTGATAATTTACATTAAATGGACCACATACTAGTTGGGTGTTGCGGCTTGTCTTGTAGACACTCAATGCTCATTGAACCATAATAAATGCTAGGCTTTACTGTCCACAAGGACTGCCCACTTGGTAAGTCGGTCCACTCCGTCGTGGAGCTCACTCTTTTGGTTTACAGTTAGACATAGCACAAGTTTTTTATGTGTTAGAAAGATCACAGGCCTAAACATCAGCATTCTCTATGTTAACATTCTGGTAAGTTAAGGGGACTGATATCTCCGTACGATTCGACTTAATTTTACGTGACGATTTGCCTGTTTTTGTGATGAGTTGACTAGTTATGCCAGTTTCTGCTTCAATACTCGTTTTCTTTGGGAGACAGTCTTCCTTCTTCCATTTCCTTCTCTTGAATCGTGGGGTTTTGTTGGAATAATCGAGAGGCTTATAGTGTGAAAGCTTATTGGTATGTGATGTGGGCTTGAATCTATCAGACCTGAATAGAATCGTTTTATTTCGGTGTATAACCATACATTACTGAGTGACAATGGCTGCAGTGAGATCTTGCAATTCATAAAGGAACTTATAGGATTGAAATCGTTTGCTGAGGAATCAGATTTCGGTTGGCCCAGTAATAATTCATACAGGACGAGAAATACTTTATTCCCAACTTCCATAGGGCTCCTTTTTCGTTGATCTACCTGACCCCACTAACAGCCCGGCTATTTCGAGGAACTTGTTCGGTTGAAGTCCAACCGAGCAAACAAACCTGGTGGCTTATCACCTTAACAAGTATGCAGATTTATATGCCAACTGCTGCTTGAGCTATTCACCTGGTGTTTCACCCAATACAAAAAGGGGAAAAAGCCTGATCACCGCTCACGGTGTGTTCTAGGGTGCAATCCTTTCTCTTTCCTGTTTTCATTTTATGTTAAATCCATACGAATTCACGGTCACTTTTGTAGGTATGCTTTTAGATGACGTCACGTTAAGCACTAACATCCGTCAAGTTTTATTTCGCTCACACTACCGTGCGGTTTGCCCGGTGTATCATGGTGATCACATCCCGCCATCTGTCTCTTAACGCATCGGGGTTTATTGCTTATGAGTAATTTGTCGAATCTGTCAATTTAAGGTGGATCCAGCCGACAAAGAATTGGACTTCGGTTGGAGTCCGATCAGCTACAGAATCAACATGTTCATGTTCGGCTGGAGCTATAACGGATTAGCTACGAAGCTATGCCGAGAGTCCGAAATTTCACACCCGGATACAACCACACACCCGACCCATCGTCTCATGTGTAAACCACCAAATGAATCAGGAGACCGGCTGTCCTGACGGGACTTCTCAAATAGATCGCGCCAGAATCCACCAACGTGGTTGTTTTGTGTTAAAATCTTATTGCCTATATACATGAATATGCTAGGAGACAAACCAGAAGGCTCTGATCCATTTGGTAAGTCGAACAAACCATCCGGTAGGAGGGACAATGAAAATTGACTCAGTTGCCAAATTGTTTACAGCTTCACTACTAAACGGTAAGGTCGATGGGTTCTTGCGTGATGTACTTGAAAATCTTGCCAGGAAAGTCGATATCTGGGTCATATAGCGGATTTCATATGATGTAATGAAGTGAATGGGTGACTGAATACAAATGTGAGGTTTATGGGTTCCCTGCATAAATCTTTAATGCATCGGCTGCTTATTGTGTTTTTGTCACCAACTAAATCTCAGCTAAATCTTACCTCATAACTGGGTATCTCTACAGACTTAAGTGTGTTCATGTGTTGGTTCTGTTCTGAAAATGTATCATTTCCAAGTACATACCGGTCACTTCGCGTACACTGTGAACCTTCACTCATCTTCACTTCCTGCTTTGTTAAATATATGTATATATATATATATATATGAACTTACTTAAAAGTATAACGTGATCACTTCTTGTTGTAGATGTTTTTGCTTAAATCAAAAATCTCTCATTCTCTATCCAGCTTTTAAATTTTATCTTCACTTCACAACACTCAGTCGGTTTATCAGTACATATGTACTCCTTATAGCACGTGTGGTTCACCGGTTGGATATCCTGATTTGTTATCTGAAGACGATACTTTTTGCCAGATCTTTAAAGTATTTAACCAGTTGGAATGGCACTCTCCACAGTCAATTCGTTGATCATATTGTTTCGTACTATTTTACCATTTACGAAAATTTTCTGTCTGGCACAACCTGCTAACGTTATTTTGATCTGTCTAAGTGTATTTATTTGTGTTATTTATCTATTTATTACCAACTTCACGAAGTTCCAGGACAAACATTATTCTGTCCCATTCTTTTGTTATTTTTTTAAATTTATCTCAAAATCTGCGATTCTATTCTTGAATTGGTTGTGGAACAGAATCAATCATCTTGCATTTGGAACGAGTTTTCACTGCTCTTCACTTCCATTTTCCCGCTTTATGATGACTGTAATTATTGTGTTGCTCATGCTCATTCAGTTCATTGTCTTCTATTTGCCGAAGGTGTATGTACATGAAAAGTTGAACATTTACCTCCGGGGACGTATAAATCCTATTGTTGACAAATCACGATTTGACCACTTTGCATGGTAGTGGTCGTATCAGGGTTTTCTCAAGGCAGTGGACATCATTAACGGAGCTATGGTGTGTTCTCATTTGGGGGACTTTTGTGAGCTTGCACTCGTGTGTATCATCTTGTAGGTATTTGGTGCCTCTACCTCACTGTTTGTGCCGAGTCTGTAGTCAATGTCTGACAAACTATCGGTAAGGTTGACACAGTGGTCATACACAGTCAAACTTGCAAGCTCTGACTTCGTCCACTGCATGTTAGGCGGTAACGATTTCGAACCGAACTAGTAACGTGAAAATGAACGGGGTACTTCTGTTTACGGACCTGTTATTGTGTCGACCGAAACGAAGTATACAAAGATTATCCAATTGCCATTGGTTATAAAAAGTGTATAGAACATCATGTAGAAATTCTTGATATTCAAATGTACTTGGCGAACCTTTTGAAGGGCAAAAAATTATGCTATTTTTTCTGCCTGCACATCAGCTTGTCGCTGCACCAAAAGAGAGATAGCCTTTGATCCGTTCCGTCAATACCCCTTGTATGTGGATCACTGTATGCTTCTAATTCAATCCTGTCACGAGGCTTTGTACTTTTTTCGTTGTCTTTTCTTCCGCTGGAAACGCTATCAGTGTGTCGTTCACGTTGTTAGTTCATCAAACTGATCTTGAAGACGAGCGTTTTGCAGTCATCCTTGTCCTCTGGATTCTTTTGACTATGAATACAGCTCTTACCAAATGTTTTTTCCTATGAAATTGAGTTCACATGGAAACTTCACTTAAACGTAGACTTCGGTTGAATATGGGTAATAGTTAATCTCTGCGTAAATGCACGGTTAATCAGCTTCTGTGCGATCCGCGTACTACCACCTTTTCCCAGGTATGCAAGACTACAGTTATCTGGACACGAACGCATTCGAGTTGACGGTGGAACTGGGCTGCACAAAGTTTCCAGAACCATCTTGGCTCCCCATGTACTGGGAACAAAACAGAATCTCTCTGCTGAACTTTATGACGCAGGTAAACCTTTTTTGAAGTAGTATAATGTAGACTGAGGAGATCGTTCTAGTTCTACCGTCACTTTTACTCGTCGCCACAGTTTCTGTACAAACTCATGCTTAGTAATCACATTGCATGACGTTTTCCACCATGCTGCGTACTCAATCGCTTGTGAGCTGGATAACAGCAAGCTGCGTGGACGGATCGGAGTCGACGAGGTGACCGGGCTGTAATCCACATTTTCGTGTTTGACAATCGGTTTTGTGGTTAATACAATGTTTGAAGCTCTGTAATGGTGACGATGCCCTAGATGACTTGTCGGTGGTAACCGACTTCTCCAAACTCTAAACAGCTCACTAATGTCAACGTGAATTGTTGATGGTCTACTCGATTCGTAGAATGTCTCAGAGTATTGGAGGATGATAACCAACGATGTGTGATGTATTTATGTGAGCTTTATTTGGACGTTGAAATTGGGCTCCTATTTCCCGGCTAACATCATTGTACTGATCAGTCAGTCCGTATGACCTGTGTTCTATTGCATCGTACGCATTGTATCTCAGCTTGTTTTCCATGACACTAATGTTTGGTGCTTTGTCATAGCGTGGTTCAAAATAAGAACTTGAAACCACTTTTCTCTCTAGCCCTTGTAACCAATTTACCTGTCCATGTGATGGTTATGACTCCATTGTGAAATCTCGCTTTTCTTTGCTCACCCTTTCCAAAACTCTATCCCACTAGGTCCACCGAGGTGTGAAAGGAATGATCTATGGATTTGATGGAGTTTCTGTGTTGCCACTTTCGAAAGTAATCGTACGGGTTTTTAACAGCACTTTACCAGGAGAACCGTTGCCGATTACCCACAATATTTGGTCAGGTAAGTGCGTCGTTGTTTTTTTGAGAATTTCGTGGTTTCACACCGATTTCAGCTAGTAAAATATGGCATCAATTATTCTGTAATTTTCCGTCTGAATGAGCCTAGCCGCTGCAAATCACATGAGAATATTGTGGGGTGATAAAATTTACGCTCTACATGGACGCGCATGTACTAAATCAAGCCAAAGTGTTTTAACCACCCCAGAACGTTGAATTCCACTTGAGAATACGATCATTTGTTCAAACATAGTGACAAATCAGAGGTGCGACTCATGATGGTTTAAGTGAAAATGGATCCGCAGGATTTCGAATCCATTCGTTTACCAGCAGTGTAACACTTTTCATACAAAAGTGTATTTTAGGTTCACTAATCTTCTGGCTGGGTGAGAGGTAACTAATGAATTGTGCACTTGGATGAATGCATCTTCGAGCCTGCTTGTAATTCTCGTTACACGACTGAATATAGATTGAGCTAGGTTCGGGACTAAAGAATGATTGTTTTCGAAGGCTTTGACAGCAAACTAAGTGCTTCCAGAAGCCACTCAACCGTAACACTGATAGGTTATGCACACGTAATGGCACTGCATCGGGTCAGATTCCTTATGGTTATCTTTAAAATTTACAACTTTTCTTTGAACACCAGAAAAAAGTCTAAAAATCCAGTATGTCCATCAGGAACCTTGAACTGAGGTGACGAGTGATGGAAGGAACTTCACAGTGTACTGCATGAGAAAAACTGATTCCTCTCTCATGAACTTGCCATTGGTGTAGATGACCAAGTACATTAGAATGGTAACTTTTGGAAATGGATATACCATGACTATCCTGTTCCGAATGTTGTTATTTGNTTATTTGAGTAATTGATGATAGTCTCTGTTAAGAAGTGGAAACAAAACACCCGCACCTTTTGTGGCACTTATGAACAGGGTATGGGCACTTGATCATTTATTCAGGATGGACAAATCGTGTTGGATTAGTGTCCAGTTGGAAGTGTCAGAAAGATATGCTCAGTCTAATATCACGGGCGCAAGTGGAAATCACATCTTTTTGATAACAGCATTTAGCCTGCGTAAGCCGATAATAAAAAAGAAAGGAGCATAGATTTTTTTTGATAGAACCCTAGAGTTAGTTTTCAAGTGAGAGGACAACTCCATTGAAACGTGTATTGTGCTCTGTTGATGAAGTAACCACCTAGTGGGTTAAAGAAATTCCATTGGATTCTGTAACAGCAACGGTCGCCCCAGTGCCGCGTGGATATCTATCCCACCAGTTAGCACTGGTGGTCGTGTCACCCCGTTTACCACAGCTGTCTCATTTTCATACAGAATTAAGGTAGTGAGTATTAATGACTAAGTGTGCTGCATCTCAGCCGAAAAAAGGTAAAGAAATCTCAAATCATTTCTTTCCATTGTGTATATGCTGAATAAAGGATGAGTGCAGTTTCCCGTAATCGTATTTTGCATCGTCCCTCACCCAACCGTTGTTGTAAATGAGCGTGAAATTTTTTGTGAACAGGCTACATTCTCTAATTTTGGTATAGAAAAACGGATTCGGCGTATTCATTTCACGATTCAAGAAGTAAGTTATGAGATGCGACATCAAAAGGTAACAAGATGATGAAGTTCAACACTTTCGTATTTAAACGACAAGTTAGCGTATACAAATACGTGCTGATCGCAGGCCGTTAGTCCCAGTGTCTGTCAACAATGTATTGCACAGCTGACTCCGCCACGTTGAACCACATCGACACCACACATATCGGAGATTCGCATCCACGGCCTTTGAATAAATTCCAGAATATTGAACCAAACAGTCATCCACTAGACAACTCAGTTATGATCACCAGGTTTTCAAGAGGCTGTAAGAATTGCTTTCCTTACCAATTACAATTTTTTCAAGTCAAAATCTAGCAACCATTCCGTAGCCTGCTTGCCTACTAAGAGTCACCCGCCAGTCCCCTGGAAGTCATCGTAACCCCATTAATCAGGGTTACTATTCTGTGACTTACCCTCAGACCGTGGACCTAAGTACCTAATGTGCTTAGTGCTGTTGAGTCACAACAAAGTCGAAACAGCTACTCACAGTTTTATAAGTGGAGAATCTTACAGACTACTTCTGAAACTTGTCAACCTAATCGGTGGCCGTGATGGATGCAGATTAGTTTGCAAATGACCTATCGATTGTAGCCTACGGATAAGGAAAACAACACAATTAAAAGACTTCTGGATTGCGAAATTCATGGACGCTGTTTCTTTTAACGCTGGTTCACTCAGCATCAATAAGAGTTGATGTCAAGTAATCTTGACCGTAAAAAAATCTCGGAATTGATTTTAGGACACCGATATTTTCTTGTAGTCAGCTTTTCGTGGAGTGAAGCGCATAGGTGTATTTGGAGTGGAGTTCACATTGTTTAGTTCCACTGAATGCTTCCTAAATTGGCTTAAAAACAATCTGCATGACGAAAGACATAATTTCAAAACAACTTATGAGCAATGTGTAAGTTGTTTTTATTGATAACACTTCACTTCCGACACAGGTTTTTCCAGACCGGGTGAATCGTTTACAAATTCGGTGGTATTTAACGCGTGCTAGACGTAGGCAACGAAACTACAGAAGGTAACAGCCTATGGGTCGAAGGTACGTAGACAAAGGTAAATACTTGGTTCTAGTTGATAAGTGTAGGAGATTAGAGACAAGTGAACGACTAGACAGGACTAAAATCGGTATAGCCTGCCAGGTGGATCGGTCAAAGGGTCAAAGGGCTTTTAAGGAAGCTGATGTGAGCAAATTAATCCTGATGTGTTAAGTTGGCAGTCCGATGCAGCCATCAATGCTAATCATTTCGATCGATCCAAGACTGGACAGCATACGTCAAGGAATTCATCCCCGTCAATCCTACTCACAGCGCACTTAGCCTTCGCTCTTCCTATAGGCTGTGCAACCAAGCGGTCCGGTGTAGTTTCAAACCATCATCTAATTACTTCTACATTTTCCAGGCCAACTTCATAATCTATGCTTAAAACGTGACCAGCGACGGTGACATCCTTGATCATGGTATGGTACTCTAATTAACTTCGGGGTGCTTTTCTAAAGCTTCTTCAGTGCCCGTTTACTCTTGTTTCAAATTGTCTTACCATCTGCTTTGTACGAACTTGCGAGCAGCCCTTGCATTTTGTTCTGTGTACACAATTATCAGTTCTTCAAACAGACAAAGGATTCTTAAGACGCACCAAGATTTCATCCAATATTGATCCTTTTCCAGAAACCGATGTCTACTTCATTTGAAAACCTACCAGTATCAGCTGACATCCCTTGCTTGAGTGAATCATCGACAGTGTTTTTCCACTTTCTTAGTGTTTTCGACAATACGTTGAGTACCGTTCTTAGAAACTGTTAAGGATAACCCTTGCTCACTAATGTAATAATAGTGTGTAGTCCACACCAGAATGTCTCGTCAGTTTCTTCATGAACTACCGCTTATTCTCGGTACACTTCCTTGAACTCATCTCGTGAAGGTGATTTAATATAGACGACTTTCTTTTCAGTTCTTTTCTGTTCTCACGAAATCAACAAAAATTCTACTTACGTTTCTTTAACCAAAACAAACTCATGCGATGGATAGAATTACTTGTCCCAGGTGGTCCCGATAGCCAGGTTACAAACAAATCCGACCAGTTCCTAACCTTTCTAGTCCTGTATTCTATAGGCCACAACTGTTGGCAAACCACAGCCCACTAACATTGATACCATCTGGTCATATCAATTACATGTGAATGGGAAAATGAGCTAATGCACATTTGCTTAAAACAGAGCAGGACAGTTTGGAAACTAATCTATATAAAAAGTGAAACATGCCACACACGTCAGAAAATCTATATGAGGAACAACCCGGCGTGAGTGAATTCCAACGGAACTGAAGAAGTTAGTGCTGTAGTTTACCTGCTTCTGTAGAGATAAAGCTTTATGTCGATGTAATGCGGTAAATGAACTCAAAGCTAATACTTCTGGGGTCATGATGGTCTTTGATAGATAAAGCCGACTGTTTCCACGGCTGGATAACTTGATAGCAGATTATCAGGATTTCACACTAGGGTCTTTATTATCAGTTTCAATGACTGTTATTTGCTGTTGACGATGGGAAATTTATCATGTCTGTAACAAAACATTAGTAGCGAGTGCTCCGTCTTGCGGAAATGTGGACTGCCTTCCCTAAGCGCAGTGGCAGTAAACGTTGGTATTGAAGGCGTCGAAGTCATTAGCTAATGTTACTGGGTGGAAAAAATATAATAAGTAGGTTTCGTTGGTAAACAATAGAAGAAACTGACGAGCTCATTAGTAGACGCAGATTTACTTTAATAAGTCGTCATCTCAGAATATTCCTGAGGCGAGAACTGGCAACACGTCGCAGCAGCTAAGAAGACACGCTGTGAAGAGGTATGTTCCGAAGGAACTGTTCACTGGCGACAGAACTGGATTTCTGTCACTTCGATTTACTTAATGAACAAGCGTCCATCGTTTCCACCAGGTTCTGAATATGATGACGACCGTCGAGAACTTGAACTTGAGCTGAGTCAAAGCGTACGCAAAGACCGTGAGCACCACATGTTCAAACAGTTAGAAGAGATGAAGTGACTTTTAAGTTGGATGCAGCGGTAGGCGTTTTTCCTTGATCCGTGATTATACTGACCATCGATTTGGTGTAAGTAAAACCGTACCTGAAAAATAAGGTTTACTTACCATCAGTCAGTCGTGCCGATTTGACAAGTAGGCTGAAAATTTTGAAGAACAGTTCAGTTGACCTCGAATAAATCTTGTAGACGACGGGACCTGAGTGTTTAGTTACTTCATCTCAGACACCCATCCATCGGAAGCCGAAGTCGCCGTCGAGCATAAGCTGTTGAAACGCAACAAGTTTCTTGGACCAGATCGCCTGTCTCCCTCTCTTTCTGAGGATGGTGGGGAGAGATTGATATCAGAACTAACCAAGCTCCGTCGGACGTTTTGGGAATCTGAAGAGGTACCGCGTGATTAGTGCTTATCAGCAGCCATTCCCTTTCTCAAATTGGGAGCCTGAAGTCTACGTGACATCCACAGAGGCATCAACCTAGTGTCTGTTGCGCCAAAGTTGCTTACTGACTTTCTATCACGCTTTGACTCGCTGAACTAACAGAACTCCAGATACGTGAAGAACAGACATGATTCCGATTCGATCGAAAAGGCGTTCATCGAACTTTCACCTTGCGGTGGATATTAGGTCATTGACACTCTTATGGGTAGCCGACGGTCTTCGTGTTTTTAGACCTAGAAGCTGCTTTCGATTTGGTTGTTTGCAGAGTCATCTGCAACTGCCTTCTTTGTAAGAGAGTTCCATGGAAATACGTGAATCTGTTGAGATCGCACTGTGCTTACTCTGCAAGCAGGGCTAGTGTTTATAGACACTGCCTCGATTGTTCATCCATTCTAGTGGTGTAAAACAGAATTTTTCCGAAACAAATTTTCTGTGGAACAATTAGAGATGTTAGTGCGCACAATTCGTGTCCGGGAAAATATCTGTGCATATTATCAAGGGCGTACCACAGAACAGGAGATTATAAGACGGAAAACAGGGATCAGATAAGATACTAATTGTACAACGGAGAATAGACGGCGAAGCTATTTGGCAATCAGTCAACAGCATCGTTACCTTAGCCGTTCTAAGCTAACAACCGAGTCTTTCCATACACATAGATGGACGCGAACGTCTGAGAGCAACTACTTCAGCATATTATAACAGCCATTGATGGCTTTCCAGAAGACGACCATCGATCGCTGATGCTCGTGGTATGTGTAGTGGTTGCTGTGTGCAAACATGAGTGTCAGCATGCACTTGCGTCACGTGCTTCTTTTTCCATATTGGGATGTGTTTCGGGATCCAAAACGTCAGCTACCGTTTCGTCACGGCAGCGTAGTCCATCTTGCAACTACGTGGAAATTCTATGGGATCTGGCAAACGGAGACATCCGTAGTTCTGAAGATGGAAACAGAATCCGTTTTCTGGCGTATAGTAAAACGAACTCTGAGACGTTGTATGTCCATAGTACCCAGACCTTACAAGAATTTTTGTCAACGCGCTGGCGTTATCCCCTTTTAACGGCAGTTGTGAAAAGGCTTCCAACATTGGCACCATCTTCTGGGTTTACTCGTAAAATTTTTCTGTGAAAAAATTGGAGATCATTGATAGTAGATACTCCTTGTCCGTTCTTGGATATCCGCCCAACTCGAAGGAACTACGATTCGGTGCAACCCTCAGTTTACTGCAAATGCACTTGGAACATCCAGTGCGTACAGTTTAACAGCTTCGCGCCTAGGCGTCATAAAACAGGCCTCATCAAAATGTTGTTCAATACAGCCAGAAAGATTTGCCCTCAGAATACAATTCGAAATGAACTATAATTAACCATTCATGTTCTGCTGGACAGTGGGTATCCACAGTCTTTATTCTTTAAGCTTCCCGAATAAAACTTTCACAAGCAAACAGTGGTGATAGTACCAAAGTTGAAATTCTTCTCACAATTGCCGTTCAAAGGGGTTGATTTCAGAACTTCGCTACAGTGTGGGCTGAAAGCCATAATTCTACGGGCGGATAATACGTGATCAACTGATCGGCTAGTTAAGCTACACATCCTGTGATAGATTATTCATATGCTGCACATAACAGTTGTATTTATCGTACCGGACATTACACAGTGAGACCATTAATAGGTGGATAAAACCGCTTGGTAGTCAAGCATCGGCCTAATAATAAAATCTGGAGACTGACTGTTCCATTGATTGAACTGGATAGGCGTCGTCTGTATGACTGGGTCTTCGTGATCACCCCAGTCGTCGGTTAGAAACGCTATCCGAGATGGTGGTGTGACACAGTCAGTGGTGTACCTGCATCCGTACCATTGCCTATTCTCGCGCTTAGTATTCTTCTATCAACTTTTGACCAGCTTAACAACGTTTTGCTCTAAGATATCTCACGTTACTGTTAAAATGAGCGGCGGCTCGAGACACAATATCTTTTGATCAGGTTCAGCGCCATTGTTTTAACGCTGATGATGATCAGCGTTAAGAAACTGTCCGCTACATATCAAACGGTTCGGTTGGAGTTGTGGCTTTAGCGAACTACCCTTGAGATAGTAGGATTTCTTTGGTACAACTATTTTTTTTAAAGTGTGCTAGGATGGACGGAAGATGAAGTCTTCTCTTATCTGTTGATAGTGCTTTGAGAACTGCTCAGTTGGCGCAACCTGTCTGGGTTGAGTAGAATATCGAACACCGTGGCCCGTTTTGTTGCTCTAAGCTTTAGTTCCATAAAGTCACGATAATGATCTTGAATATTTGACTAAAGATTAGAGCTTGCCAACAAGTTGAACATAGTGACAAAACAGTCTGTGTAAAACCTTCCAAACATTTTTGTAACTCAATTGCCGTTGATGCACCGTCAGGAGACAGGCTAAGGTAACTTGAAGCGGTCATGCCCAAGACGCGCTCATTTGTAGTTATGCCCGGTCTTTCACCGTCGTACACACATAGACACTTAGATGTGGTAGCTATATGCTATTAATGCTGTATGAAAGGTGTTTTCGTTTGTCAGTAGTATGGTGTGTATATTAGGGAAGCAAAGAGTATCTCTGAACGCCAAAAAGAGTAATAGTATGTATACACTATGGGGACATACAACTAGGGCGAATGACAGTTCACTGCTTCCCAATGTGTGCGGATACACGTCAGCCGTGCAAATGAATGTAGGTGTTCGTTGCTCTGTGTTTTAGCATAACCTGTAAGGGACATTTGCAGTAAACAACGTCGCAGGCCAAACGTTCCTTGCAGTCACAACACTAACTATGTCTATAGGATGAAATGTAGAACGACGTAAGCGGGCCGATTTTAGTACCTGATAATAATAACATGTGGAGAAACACAGCGCCTTACATGTGAGAAACTCCGATGCGGTACCTTCTGCATTTCCTCGTTGCCTCTCGTTTTGGTCTCATATTTCCTTTACGGCTCAACGCTGTTGACCGGATGCCTCACATACGATTGAAATATCATCAAATCGCTGAACTATATCTTCTAGATACGGTTTGAATACACGCGCGTATACTCTCGGACTTAGTGAGCTACCATTCCGATGGCCTGACTAATCTCATCACATCATAATTAGTTACTTTCTGCTTATGAATATTGGTCTACCAGAAGCTTTTCTATTATTGTCAAAGCCTGCTTATTCTCATTACAATCTACCATGGTTACCATGGTTACAGACGTTGGATAATGACTAAGATGTCCTTAAGAATCTTAGCTGCCTCGCAGAGGCTCAACCCTCTCATGTGGCATCAGCCATACAATCACTTTCTCGCTTCAATCGTCACCGACCGACTAACTAAGTCAATCACTCTCTTCCACGAACCAAGTGAGGTCTGCTCATCTGTGATTATTTTTAATCGTTTATGAAGACTGACCTGTTGTGCTAGCAGTTTTGTAGCTTGATCGGTTGGAGTGGCCACTGACTATGGTTGTGATCAGTGCGTTACAGTAATAGAAGGGTCTACACATGAACGCCTCTAAAACACACATGAGTAATCCGTTAGGCCAACTGCTAATCACGCTACCACATCACAATTTAGCTATTGCACACTCATTCCCAGTGGTCAGTCGATGATGTGATTTCCCAGAGTTAGGCTTAATGAACTCGAGCTATTTAACGTCACCGACTTATCAAGAACTATGCATGTGAACGTTGTTCATCTCTGGCTCGAATTCGAAATACGACTGTTACCGTACGCCTTAATTATTCAACTTCGAAGAATTGTGTGCTTGCTACTCGATTTTGGTCGGTCCATCTTGTTTGTACCCGACGATCTGTAATCGCACCTCGGTATTAGCTCGTTCTCAGTCAAGACTAACAAACCCAGCCTGCTCCTGTAGTTTTACTGCCAGCTATTCTGCCACACTTATGCACAACCCCGAAAGATCCTCAAATTAATCGAGAGTGTCGTTACGGGCGTAGTGTTATACAATGTTCGCCTAGTAGTGAAACATGTGGCTGGCAGTTGGTATGGGCATTGCTCATCAATTTCAATGCATGAGGTCATTTCGACCAACATTTCTTGAGCCACAAAGTATCACTTTTCCACACACGTCGTCCATTTTCCTGATACGACTCTGAATCTAGTCACCACAGTTTTGTATGTAGCTGAAAAAGAGTTCTCCATATGAGGCACGTTTGTTTTTTGAGGCCATTCATACGGTGGGTGGACCAGGTCCCCGTTTCATGAGTCTATTGTGTGTACTGACAACATGTAGACAACTGAAATGAGCAGCTGTCGTCACGTCACAAAACACTGGATTTCGAATGTATGGCGGTTTTCCTGAATCGTGTTAACATTATGGATATCATGCTGTCTTGTTACAGTTGGTATGGTTCGTGATGGTGAACAAGAATTAAAGTTGGACGATACGATCGACGATCATCGTACTTAAGTACATTAAAGTTCAGATTTGAGCGGAATTGGTTTTAGCCTCTTCTGTTCAGAGAAGCACACTGTTCTCGTCTATTTCTTATTACAGATTTACACCATAGTGTTTGATTCCGTGCGACATACTGAATCAGATGTGAGTTGTTTGTTATGGGGCTACCCAAACCCAAGTGAGATAAGTTCAACTGATTATATATGGTAATTAAACAGTGGGTGGGTCGTTGTTAGTTTGTGATAATGTTGATTTCTCCTCAGCAGCCAAGTTACCTTGCAAACAAGTGGGAAAAGACAAGTATATCTTAGATTACAGCTAAATTAATTGGCTAAAGAGGCAAATCAACTCTCCCATTTGAAGTCGATATCTGTGGTGGTGTTTGTAATGTACCACCAGTCTCACAGCTCAGCTTGCCATTGCAGTTGTCGACTGTAGATGGTGTGCGCTTATAACTGACCTTTAACCGTGGTTGTACATGACTGACCTTGTAGTCTGGAGCTAGCTCGAGTGACATCTGCTAGTTGGGCCGTTCATTGCATTGAGGGTCACATGAGCTCGACTGAGGATTTACGTCGGAAAGCTCGTCGCTGTGAATGCATTACACTTAAAATGGCTGCAGTGTTCCGCTGAGGTACGTTTTTAGGAAGCCGTGTGCACTACACTTCAATTAACCCTCAGGTGAGCGGGACTTTCAGCCTGGACCTCATCTGTTTCCCAGTAAGATACTACTTATCCGTTTTCTGAAGGTGACTACGGCGCTTGTGATCAAGTATGATGCATTGCACTATCCTTTTTAAAATTCCGACATGTGTGTATTTCAAATTACAAGTGAAACAACGTCAAATTAACGTGCCTCATACTGTGAGATGTTAGACTAACACTGGCTGTGATATACGGTCTGCTTCAGCATTACCGTACACTGGCTGCAGCTAACTTACCTCAGATTTCATAAAGTAATTGCTGCTCTTGATATTTTCATCAAAAGTGACTTGAATCCCACCGGGAGTTCTGATATAACGGTAGACTGACTGGGATTCGGATATGTAGTCCGTTTGTTCATCGTCATTTATCCACCCTGGTACTAATCCACTTACAACGAGCAGTAATGTTCCTCGTCATAGGGTCACTAGGCGTGTCATTACACTGTTTACAGCGCTGCGAACGCCCGTTCAAGTTTTATTTAGGGAGTTCACATGCTAAGTTCAAAAAAGGCAAAACCATGTACGATATGCAGACTTAAGTGAATGCCTTTAAAATATAACCTCACGTTTTAGAACTTAACGTTCATCATCTGCAACACCTTTTTCTCTGGAAATTTAGTCAGATACGGGTTTCATATTAAGTATTTCAAATACAAACCCATTCATTCGTAAATTTCCAGGTGAAGATGGAGATTATTATCGATTGCTGACCCGCGGACGTTTCATCTTGATGTATGAAGCTCCCGGTTTTGATACTGCAGTCGCCTGCGTTGATATTAGCCATGTGCCCAGTTGGGAACATGGTTTTCAGCCCGCCCAGACGATCAATGTTCTGTTGTTGAACAGCGATTTAAAGGATGAATCCGTCGACTCAAAAGACCTTCTAGAAAAACCCGTAGACTTCCATGCGAGGTCAAGGAAACCTCTTGTGTGTTCATCTGACCAGGAAGAATAAAGCTGAATGGTAAGTGCACTGTTTTAACCGGTTAGGACAATGCAGATGATGAACTATAAACGTAAACTCGCGAGTTTAACGTGACAATCTTGTCCACTCGCAATTCGTAAATTCACCAAACCGTATAAACGGTCTGGGGTACAGATGACAGCTCCATGTGGTAGGATGATCCTGACGGTTGGTTAGTTGACTAACCTTACCTGCGAAAAAAGTAGATGGCTGATTGAACGAAGGTACATCGGCGAACTGTTGATGATTTGTGCAGTTTATCACAGATCCGAAAGCAGTTCGTAAAGTAGTCCCCGTATTGCATTGAGCAGAACAGGCGCGAGCAACTTTGACGAGTAAGCATGGGCGCAGCTGCATGAATTAACATGGCCATCGGAGGTTTTCACTGAACGACCACCCATTTGATCAATGGGATACGAGACACAGACACAGACATGCAGGGCGGGTTTTGATGAATGACCTATGGGACACACTCAGATGCACCCACCCACACGTATCACCCCCGACGATCAGCACACCCTGTTTGTTCGAAGTCACAACAGGTTGTGACGCCGATCGTCCCCACAGTGTAGACCCGGAGCCCCAACCGATGGGGTCTACCAAACGAAGCAACGCTGAACTGGAAAGTCACATGCACGGTGAGTACAAATGGACTGTGTAAAAGTACGATATTCCCGACATTTTTTCTCCGAAACACTAGGAGTCGCTCGTCATTGAATCTTTTCATTCCACTTCCTATCAACATGCCTCGGTTGACTTTTTTTCTTAATGAAGACAATTTGTTGTGTTACTGAGATCGGCGTGGACACCTTGTTCATAAATTTTGTCCAGATTTAGGTGCCTTGTTTCATGAAAACCTAGATTCTCTTGAGAAATGCCGTGAGCATGTTGGACCGGACTATATATCATGTTGGGACCAGACTATACTGTTGGACCGTGTCTAACAAGACATTGTCTTTTTAAGCTATCGATGCCGAGACCATTCTTGCATGCTACATGTAAGCCATACGCAACATGTAGATACCATTAGCTAGAACTGGCTACCTATTCTTGATGTACGTTGTCGGTGCCGATTATTGCATAATACGGGACCATATATGCGTTCCGTGTAATAAATATTCAGTCTCCATCCTCAGCCGCCTGCTGTCATAATAGGTCTGATTAAGGTGTATCTGTCAGTAATGACTGGTTCCCAGTCCAGCGTTGCTTCTCAAGTGCTGAATCGTGTGTGTGATCAGTCAGGTGTTATCGATCGTGGACCGCGGTGGCTAAAACACTTGGACGATGGTGCCGTGTGGCAGGACGGGTAACGCGCATACATCCCCGTAAAAACTAGTCAGATTGTGCTTATAACATTGGGTTGTGCCCGTTCGCTTACCCTACTCGGTTAGGATGCCTTGTCGTTAGGTGAGCCCTGTGGTTTGGACTGCGGGTTCTCACTGCAAAGACGATCGGTAGGTGTTCTGGAAAAGTAGCCAACTTCACACTAGTGAATGGAGGGCACACATTATCGCACAATGAAACTGTGCTTTTCCTTAAAATAAGGACGCATTCCATCTCATCTAAATGTAGTTTTGTATTGTAATGTAAAATTTTTCAGGCTGGTTTGAATGTAACCCCTGGTAGTGTATCCACAAAAATTTGTGCGAGAGCGGCATCGTTACCGATGTAGGGTGAAGTTGGTGAGTGTTTCGTTTTGAGGGTGACAAAAAGTACATATTGAATTTTCATAGTCCTTATCGGGAGATTTTTAAGGAAAGTTAACTACGTTCTGCAATAAAAAAACGTTTCGTTAATATTTTTGAATTTTCACGCGGAAGTTCACAGTTCAGAATGACTGTACCGTTAGTTCCTAAGTATTTTGGATTTTGTCAGTAATGTCGGTTTAATGTTTTTTTGACAAAAGAAGCACTTCGTATGGACGGTCTCCCTTCTGTTTGTGTTTATGCAAAAATTCCACCTTCTGGATAAAACCTAACGAAGATATGGGAAAACATGAGTGGTCTTGTCAGTGTGTGCTGAACTGAAAACTCTGATAAGAATGATCCGAAATTCTATTGATTAGCTTCTGTTCGTTGTATGGTTGTTGATCAGATGAGGAATTTCGGCTGTTAAGACGTCGGTCGCAGGTCCAATCGCAGCCGTTATTTGTCCACTTGATATGCCTCAAAAATGTTGGAACACATCATGTTCAGTAGTCACTGTTCTTCAGGATTGTTCGTCGATTTCATTTAGCATGAGTGAATCCACTCGAAGCAGACATTTCTCTAACATTGGGCCAAGTTACAAAATGACAGGCACCGTTGGCAGATAGAATGCAAAGAAGAATGCGTGGATTTCGGAGAATGAAAAAGAGGAACAAGACAGTTGGGTAAACAATTAAATTAAAAAAATGCCCACGATGGGAGCACCTTGATTACTATCTCTGTTCACACGTAACAGTATTGTGTAACCCTCGTTCGGCTCAATTTGGGAATCCCCACTTAGACATCTTTGATTGCTGTGCTTGAATGCCTCCACCAACCAGGCTGTTGCCTCTAGCTGAATCCAACACATACTGTGCGTGGTGTACCTATGTCTCCGTACAGGTAGGGCAAGCTGGTGTCAGAAAAATGTTTGAAAGAAATGCGTAACTGTTGTTTGGGTTGGACTGTCTCAAAGATACGCCGTTAGGACGCATCATTACCAACGTGATATTTTCATCGCACACCGTTAACGTTTCTAAGGCGTCATACAGATTCGTTTTGTAGACTGTCCAGGTTTGGTTCCATCTGAGCATTCTCTCTAAGGTTGCGTTGTATACTGGGCTTTCAAACAACTCACTTTAGTCCGACCATATATACGTCATGATCATTCTCAGCTTTGAGCTCTGTGGGCAGCTATTGTTGGTTCGGGATGACATCGATCCTAACAGTAATTCACAAAAAAACGAATTCTAAAGAAATAAAAATATACGTAGAATTAACCA
>QNGE01002617.1:0-53242 GCA_008508345.1 Paragonimus westermani
ACCTGTACAAAAGAGTGTTTTCGCATGGATCGAGAAAGGAGGGTAAGTTGTAATGACCGCCCGTAATATTTCACGCGCTCATATCACAGAAGAATTTTCCACACTGATTTTTTACCCTATCTGACATAAGTCTATTGTCCATCACTAGAACGACAGCTCAGCTAGTAGCAGTGAGTCTACGACATTAGCATCAGGTTCAAAGAAGTACGATCAAACAGCAAACAACAGTACCACATAGTTAAGGACGAATATTGATATTGAAATGATTGCCTATGAAGGTGGACGGATCATTGTCTGTGAGAGTTTTCCATGATATGACAGTTGTAGGTATTNAGGTATTAGGTGGATGGCCAACTGTAAGGCACATTTCTTTACAGATGAACCCGCAAGACTACTGTGAGTATCCCTTAGAAGTGAAAGTTGTCAGGGGATGCCTACACATCAAGTTCAACTCAACAACCTAATAAGCCAGCATGTATGCAACTGAACCTCGTGCTGTGAACAAAACGTATATGCGCCGTATCATTGCGGATTTATGTAACTTGGTCGATCGCCTGATAATATGACGTTCTGGTTAACCGTACTCCCATGATATTACATCTATTCCAACCTGTTCAAGCAATTCGAGGTTTCCTCAGCTGCTGTGCTTCCTTTCGCTTATAGGCTGAAATCAACCTGCCGTCTTGTGATTGGCATGCAAACTGGCGATAATCGACCACAGTCCCAGAAGAGGTTGAAATAGGGTTTTCGCAAACAGTTGGATTGCTGTTTCGACTTAGCATGACCTTATTAGCACCGTGTACGCGGGAGATTCGAACCCACTACCTGTGAAATGGAGGTGAATGGTCTGCGCATCGTTGAAACCACTCTAATAGATATTAGATGGTAACTCAACAAAGAAAGTGGGGTTGACGAAAATTAGTTTCACTTTGGCCCAAGCAGTTAGCGACGGGAGCCTTTACTTAGGCTGACAATAATGGTTATCCTAACCCCCATCACATGTTTACGTTCCATTCTTTCCGGCAGGTCAGATACGAAGTTTATCTTCAGTTACAAACTCAGCTGACAAGTGTACCTGAACATTAACTTCAGACAAACATTAGGACAAGAATATGACTTATCTTCTGAACGGTGTCATCAACAAACACAATGTTCATAACCGGAACACTGTAAGCGTAAGGCTTGGATTCAATAGGGAGCACATATGCCCTTTGCATCACTCAAAGTTGATATCAGAGATAGATATGCCTTGGTATTGGGGAAAACCTGTAAGTGTCAAGTTGTATACTTACTCTCTTTGAATACTGCCAACCTGAAGTGACCCGATCACGCAGCATCTAGTGTATGATTCACTATAGAAACCGGTTCACTATGGGCATCACGTGGGTCGTGATAGAGACGTGGACGGTCATTATCACAGTTTTACAGGTTATTGAAAACACACACTTGACTCTGTGTTGAAACTTATCAAAAATTTTCAGTAAGAAGAAATAAAAACGCCTATGAAAATGTTCACTTAAGAAACGCAAAGCATGATAGGAATGTGCCACAGAACAGAACAAGATAAAGTTGGAATCTAAGAGAAAAGCGTAGTTTGGACATGGGTAACCAGGCATAAAACTAACACCTTCCAACAGACAGCTGCCTGTGAACACTGACAGTTGGGCTAATCTGATGGTGATGCCGTTTGAAGACAGAATACTCTCGGGAACGTATGTATCAAGTCATGGTTTAAAATCATCCACCAGTGCCACTGTTACGATAAATTCGGACAGGGTGTTTCAGACTTACACTAAGGCAAATTTTTATTTCAAATTGACTAATATGTATTTTTGATTGTAACCTGTGCGATCAGATAATACTTTTGGTTAATTTACTTTGAATGGAGGTGCTAAACATGAGTTTCGAATTGAAAGAGCCCATCAGTAGTGCATACCCCCGACTGGGCCAGAATTTCCAATCCCGCCCTCGTGTTTGTGAAACTAGCATGTTAACCACAATCTCAGTAAACTCATAATTGGCATAGTCAAATAATCATACCAAAACATCCAACCGCAACCTTTTGTGATCACTGTTTAGCTTGCGTGAACAATTTAAAAGGATGATGAGCGAAATCGCTCCGTTCAATCCTATCGGCAACCCTTTAGTCGGGACTCCTCCAATAGGTTGAAGCTGCTATCTTCGGTAAACCGTCTGAACATGGTTTAAATCTGTGATAGACGTTCGGGAATTTACGTTATTTCAAACTGAACATTCCAGGCCATTCATCGTCAGTGGGTTAATTTGGTAACGAGATTTTGGACTAAACGTCAGAATATCCCTTAGGAGATATGAGGAGTGATGTAACATCCGTTGAGCAAAATGGAGTCTGCTTTGAGATATCGTTAATGCGTAGAGTTTGCCCCACCTAAGAAACACTCAAGGTTAAAAAGCGAGCAAACTTTTAACATACTCTTGCGGCCCTACACTAAGCTGTGCTAATTAGTTGGGTATCTTTCATGAAATGTTGTCCAGCAACCTTAATATTCAATCTAAAAAAAGGGCATACAAATTAACAAAACACAATAGAAATTTATATAGTTGTAACGTCCACAGAAACCGTGTTAGTATATCAGCTACCGACTTTTGTCACCGACGGAATTGAACCGCTCTCCCCTGAGATGATCGTTTCTATGTTTCCTTCAAGGAAAATGGCATGTATCACTTTTCACATCGTAGAAATGACTCAGCGCCTCGTTACAGAACAATCCATCTTCACCTCTTCCCATTTGGCGCATATTTGATTCAGAGCGTTACACTGTTTGAGCTCCGAGGTATTGCTGGATTTGACGGTCCAAAATTCTAAAGGCTGTTTCTGTGATTTCTGAGTTGATAGCTTAGTCCACGTTTATTTGTTGTCGAAATTTCATTACTACACCCAGACCAGATTATTTCTGATGCACCTGCGATTCGTTCAAGACCCGCCCCACACATGGCTACAGTTACCATCCCCGAATAGCAACTGTTCGACATGCCTTCATTTAACGCTGGATCAACAAACGCACCTGATTAATCCCACGCTAACATGACGGCGACGAACAAAGTACTGACAAGCGTACAAAGGAGTATCAGACTGTGTGAGATGTGTTTCGTTTGTGTCTTGTGCGCGTTTATTCTTGATGAGTCAGCAAATGGAATGTCCCACCTGATAAAGCACACTAACACACACAGACGGACGACTAAGATTATAAAAACCGCGCGTGTTGTGCACCAATTTCTACCTCTTTCATGTAGCTAACTCGTTAATCAACCGATGCGCAACGAAGTGGACGGCTAATTCGCCATGCACCCAAATCAATTCGTACGTGCAATGTTCTGTAAAATCTAGCGAATTCTTATGTAGGACAGGTGTGGACATGGTAAACCAACCAATAAGGCTTTGCTAATTCTGCTGGCTAACCGGATATGAGGAGAGTGTCAGACATCGTTGTACAGATCCGAACGTTCTATAGGGTGCGTTCGCTTTGATGTAAAGACATCAGCTCTTTTCCAACTCCTTGAGAAATCTCCTCTGTCGGTGTTAGTGGATGATGTCATACCTAAGTTTCGGCCCTCAGAGCAGCCTATCACCCTCGATCCACAAAATGGTCAATCCGAACTAAACAACCCTTCTGTAGCACCTTCCGTATCACTCAACATGTCCAGTACTACTGTTGATTAATCTACTTTGAACGGTTAGAATACTATTAACACATTCTGTTGAGCTTTCACTTTCATAGAAAAATAGAATACTCCTGCTAACGTTAGGCAATTCATAATTTAAAGCAGATACTCGAAATTTTTGCGGCCACTTATTTTCAACCCCGCCTTCTCCCTGGATCCACAAAGTACTGAACCAACTGCAGTGATAACTTTTGTTCCAATCCCCTTCAACTTATTTTTTCCCCATGACCTATAGCTCGCAGTTATTTTGCCATCAAAATTTCCGTCTCATTCGCAGTTGAAATTGAGACCACGTGTAGTCAAACAGTGATTCCATGTCCCTATATGTGTCTATGGATCTACCGTTATCATAAACGAAGTACAGATTCTGCTAACCACTTGCCCATTTGATCATAATCTGATAATCGGGCCAAAGCAATAGCTTTGTTCTTCGTTGAACACGTGACATTTCTCTTTCTTCAGTACCAAAAGAAGAAACCTTATGATTTGTTTCGACTGACAATAAACTGTGCCTCAAATTGCGAGTGGACGTGAACGAAACACAGGAGTGCATAGGCACATAGGTTGATTATGCAAATGCCGGCGAGATTAAGTGTGATATCAACAATACTCCTTCGATCGAACCACTTGGTCTCGATATCACTTCAGCTACATAAATCACCAAAAGCCCAGACAATGAGCGACAAAAGACAAAGCATGTGTGTGACAACAGTTGACCACTCAGGGAATATCTGAATGAGGAATAATGAGGGGAACCAATGCTGACCTGTTGGTAGCCATGGAGGTCGAAAACTACACGAGACCCTATTTTATAAAACTGTGGGTTTTGCACTCAAATAGATTTTTCAACCAACCCCTTCCGAAAGTTTTGTTACTGTTAAAACTTGCTAGTAGTGCATATCTTTGCCAAGCGCGGGAGTTGAACTTTGCCCACATTGGCCACGTTGGCTACTGTGCCTCTGACTACACACTGGACGCAGCTAAGTTGCTGTATCTAACGGTTAAGCTAAATTTGCTTGCAGCCAAAGTTGTGCTTATTACACCTGGTTGACTACTTATTCAACAAGCATATTCATTTATGTGATTTCACCCTGAATACAAGTCTCAATCATGTGTTTGTCAGTTGGAGTCAGGAGCACAGTTACTGTGTTCTTTTTCAAGATAGGCAAACAACATGTGCATTACTGAAAGCGATTTTGGCTGAAAGTTTGTTTATGATAGTGTGAAGTTATTGATGCAGTAACTACTACGGGCTCCTTGTGAGACCGCCGACCTAAATTGTGTGTTGCTAATACCCTATAGCAGCAGCGAAAAGTGACTTCAGTACCTCTGATCGAAACAGCCTGTCTGGAACGCCTATCTGAATGTGAAAGCTGTGATTGAGGTTGAATGGCATTCAGCTTGTACCAGCCAACTCCTCCACAACTTAAGTGCCAGTTACAAGGACAAGTTAATGAATCCAAATTACTATTTGCTTGGTTGTGGTCAACTGATATGGGACACTTTGTAACAGCATGAATGACATTCTTATTGTCCACTTAATGAATGAATTCGTCTAGAGGTTAGGTTACCGTGTTCGTTGTCGTCCAGTTTGTTCCGTTACCAACACATGTAGGATGGTGTTCGTTAGTCTGTTAAAAGTACGATCTGCGCATTCCGCTGCTTGACAACAGGCAACTGAATACGCAAGCACTGACTGGTCGTGGACAGGCAATTTTGATTCAGATTCAACTTCAGTATGGTCTTAGAAATGTACCAGCTGAAACCATCTGATGTTTTGATAAAGACATCAAGTTACCAGCCCAACTGTCAAGTAGCTTCCGAATAGAAGCGGTATGCACAATGACTTCAACCTTGCGAAAAACCCTTTGGAGTGGACTTCTATGATTTACTGGAAAACTGGGGGGGGGGAGAACATGAGTTAGGTAATTCTAGTTGTGTGGAAAAGTTGACACTTTTCTATAGGAAACCCAACTGGTCCAGTCAATGCATTGTTCATGTTACGCTATAGCTACCCGTAATTCGTAGACTTAAGCACAAGCTGATAACGGAAGCCGTGGATTACCGTCGACTACCTGTTAACTGGTTCAGTATAGCGCTGTCAGAAAAGCATGTAAACCAGAATAATTAGCTAGAAATACATGTTACAGTCGAGAAATCCACCTTCTGTGTGCATGGAGAAATAAAGTAAATCGGGACATCTAGGTTCTTGTTAGATTATTTTATCACGGACGAAAGGCGATTCTATACTATCCAAATTTGTTACACCTTACAAACCAGAAAGTTTATACTTATTCATGTTGTACATTTTCTTTGTACTGCGTTATTAAACCAACAAACATTCTTTACTCCTTGAGGTGTTTAATGTCATTTAAAAAGGTGTCGCACACGTATTGTGTCGTAATGTTTCATTTCTATGTCACAGGCTTCCCGAAGCTAGAGAAAACGGTTGAAATATTCGGGCGTATTCATACCAGACAAAACCCTGGTGACTATGAGCAAATGAATATAATGGGTTGTAAACCAAATCTACTGTGGGGTGTACAGACTACTTATTGGAGGCAAGAGTAACAAAGCAGAAATGAAATTAATACGAGTGGTCATAGTGACGGTCAAAATACAAGTTTTCCTGAACAGGAAAAGCGGGGGTAACTATACCATTTATACAAACTAGTTTGTCTACTCAACAGGTTCATTCGTCTAACCATCAATACAACTTAGTCCGTTCGATCCAAGACTGGCTGCTACAGTCCGGGAAGATCGGAACCGTTGATTCTATTTACATTGTATTCTGCTTTACTTATCCCGATGATCTGTTTGATCACATACAGTTGTATGCTTCCGAACCCTGGTTTACTTGATTATGCGGTACACCTCGAATTATGGTGATCTTCTGACCTACTCAGTCACCACAAACTCGTTGAGATATCATCCATCGATCAACTATGTATGCATATCTTGCCAGTCCAAATACATTCGTGTGACCACTTACTAGTAGTGGATTTTGGTCAGTAATAAGTGAGCAGCGCTAACAACTAGCCACAGTTTTTTATGTTCACACTTTCAATCCAGAACCTTTCCATAAGAAGCTTTGGACTCTAATTCCACTCTTTCTAGGACTTGCCAATAGAACGTGCCCCTTCCAAAACCGGGGTCTGAACACCAGCCACGCCCTTATGAGGCAACCGAGCTGACCACTGTGCCACTAGCTTCATGACTTACCATAGCTAAACGGTCAACCGCATCCGCTCATGGATAATACTCAGACTGCTAGATCGTCTGGACTGGACATACTAACTTTTCTGTTAGTTCCAATCGATGACTCTACGAGCAATACTTCGCTTCATGCTTAAATCAAACATGGCGTATTTTGTTGAGCAACAGTCTGACTACTGGTAAGTAGTAAGTGGTTTATATACATTTATCGACCCTGTGGAAAGACATGCAGTCTACTCCACTTATAGTGATCGAGATCAACCTTTCGAGGTCGGTCATCGGCTTAATCTAGTGAGGTTATGTGTAATAGGGAGCACTCAACTGTATCTGCGGGAGTTACAAGCTATTCAAAGCGTTAATTTGGGAAAATACTTGTGCACGACTGCTAACGCGCGTCGAACAAGACAGACAGGTGATATGAACACACTGATTACCCTCGTCTCATAAGTTTATTGTTCTCAGGATTACCGGACCGGTTGGAGTAGGATTCATCATCTGATTCATAGTCTGTTGTGGGGTTCTATTTTTTCAGTCAGCCAGTTAACCTGTGTAGTCTTTACAAACGAATTTGCGTAAGCCTTTAGATGTGATAAGTCGATGGTACTTTGTGTCAGATATCTGATGCGATGGTCGACAAAACTCCTTTATGATAATTTGGAACGTCAATTACTTCCCCTGATGCCAAAGAGGTGGAATGCTAGTGGGTTCCTACGAAACCAAATGTTGACTAGAATATCCTGTTCCAAAAGGATCCTGAAGAAATCTTTATGGGGATCTCAAACCTGCAATCCACTGGGAAAGATGTTAGACCGATCAACTTATCGACTTTCGATCAGCAACGCATATGTCATAAATCCTACCGACTAATTGAAACAAAACCATTCGAAACCCAAATATCTTGCTGAAACCCAGTTCGCCAAATAAAGTATCGCATTGTTAGTTCCTAATGGTGAACACGAACTTATGAGATAAGCCACATGAGTACCCTAAAGAACCCAAAAGTGGACAAAAGCAACCACAAGGTTCTAAGGTTCCTACTGGGTGTAGTGTTGAGCTTCTCGCTTAGAAAATAAACCATCCAGTTAACACTATTTTCAATAATGATCAAACATATCCGAATTACTATGGTTGCCATAGGAAGATAAAATCTATTTTGATGACCTCACAACTTTGAATGTCATCTGAGCCTTGTGAATTACTGTACAGTTCACCTGAGAAACAGTTCACTGCGAAATGATGGACTTTGGGCATAGTTAGTTGGTTTGTTCACCCTCAATTACGGACCGGATGCAAGCTTTCGGGAAAGGGTATGTGAACTGAACTGAACCTAAGTTAAATCACTCATAAAAATACAGGATTTAATTATGAAACAACTTCCATTTTCTCATAGCTCTGTTCATTCGCTATCGATAGACTCCGCACTGACAGTAGCTAAGCATCTGCTGATCGCTAATCGGAGACTTCATATGCTAAGAGTTTCGTCCGATTCAACATTTCGAATTGTTCAGTCAAGGTCTCCACTGTGGTCAGGTTTGTCCTGATCGCAGTTTACCCCCTTGGAATCACAAATCAACTAGGCAACTTCAGAATTAGACAGTGTACACTGCTATTGAGATGAACGGCGTTCGTGATAATGATGGGAAGAAGACGAGCAGACGTCAATATGTTAACTGCCTCTTCTCAAGCAAGGTAGATAGAACCCGTGATTAGACATATACAAACTAATCCTCGTAGCATGACGATGGCAATGTTTGATCTGCATAACATGATATTTCTGGACAATGATAAAACATAGCATCAAGTGTAAGATTATGAATGTGTTATGCGGAATATGAACACCACCTCATAGTCGACTCCTCGCAAGTATGTTCTGTGGGCATGCCAGAGAGTCCGTCTGGGGTCAGTAGAAGACAGAAGGAGTCACAAAACAGTAATATAGCGTCTCAGGCTCCCGTCATCACAGAAAACTAAAAACTGGCCGTCAAATTTCGGGACATCTGCTTGTGAATAATGCTCAGAATGCCCGATCGATCTGAGAGGACGTGAAGTAGCCGTTCCGTTTACGCCAGTCGATGACCCCATGATTGGGACTTCCCATCAAGTTCGTGCCACAGAAAATCACTGAATCTATTTGTAGCCGACCAAAGTATTTAACAAACGGTAGTCTTCCTTACCACGGAATAGAGCGAAAAATCTCCTACTTAGGTAACGGTGTGTATAGAGAAGAATAGTATCCGGTGGCAAGTCTGTGAAAGTTCTGGCTTAAGTCTTAAGTCTTATTTGTTTGAACAATGTTGTAGACGAGGCTTGTAAGCCATCAAAGAGTTCGACAGGCATTCTCTATCAGTTTGAAAGAGCATTTGCTACACCCATCAATCACCTTTCAAGGATGATGTGAAACTCATCGACTGAAAAGTTTGTTCATCTCTAAAATATGGGAAACAATCGTTTACAGTATCACATTGTTAGCTTGTGAGTCACTTAGTTTCAAACAATAGTTTGACCTTATGACATGCTGAGCTACTCAGTCGGGAAATAAACCTGACCGAAATCTGCGTGACATTAAGCAATTTTACTATATTGAAAGAAAGCACTCGTTTTTTAGGGGAACAACATTAATCAGCGTAGCGGCTGATCGACCTTACAAAGTAATCGGTGCCGATCGGTCGTTACTCGGCTCACGACAGCTTGTGTGTGAGTTCCGGTCAGCTGAACTTTCATCACTCACAAAACTGGTCCAGTCCAATCTCACTACGATACAGGGACGTAGATGTGAGTTATTTTTCTGTTCATTTTAGATTCGCTGAATTTCCTAGAACAATACGGATGTCACGGGCACTTAAGGGAAGTGTTCAAGGGTTCAGGGTCCTAGGTGATTTTAGCAACTTCAGTACTCGCTGGTCACAGAGCAGGATGTATAGTTGACGTGCCTCCAGTACTCATACCTCAAATGAGGAAACTCACAAGAAAAGTGGCGCGCTTCTGGCAAAGTTTTGTCGCCAGTATCGTATTTAAGGGTAGATTGATAAGCCAAATGATGTTCTGAGGGAATCATTACCAATGAAAGTATATACGTCGTACTGCATCTACGTACACTGGGGTAAGCATCGTTGCTTTCCAGTCTTTGCTATGTTGCTTGTCCAAATGAGGAAAAAAACCACCTTCAATGTTGTATTGGCACTTCTACAGTTCTCATCAAAGAAATTCTCGGTCTCCTGGTGGTTAATATGGCTATTACCATTAAAATTCGTCATAAAGATGGATCCTATCCGACTTAATCACTAAGATGCTGGCAAGCGAGAACAAAGAGGTCACGTATTCAGAAGAACACTCGATCATCTGTCGTGTGGCCTAAAAGTGTGCTGTTTGTGCCATAACAGCGTATTTGTCACGTTCATGACCGAAACCAATAAACAAAATGCTTTGCAACACTGAAAATCTCGACGAGAACATAATGGTTGCTCGTTTTGCTGTTATTGGTTTGGTGAAATCCCCATCACTATTCCTAGTAATTAAGTCAGCTAAACTAGTAACCATATTTTGTAAGCTCAGTCCACATTAAACTGTTCGTACAGCTGTAGTCTATCACCATCTATCCAACTATTACATTGGGATGTCTTGAAATACCCCTCAAATTATTTAGCTAATCTGAATACCTGTTTCCACAGCTCATAGGTAGTTACGTTGTGACGGTGCTACCACGAAAAGATTTTTAATATACTAAAGAATGGCAATCGCTGATACGGTTACGAATGTATTTCAACCTCATTAACCATCATTCCGTAATAAACTACTTACAGCAACGGCAGATAGCATGTAGTTCGTATATGAATAATGATTCAAGATTGAAACTAACTCGACAGTCTTCTCAGGTGTGGTAGCTTACGAATGGATGGTTGAAACTAATAAAACGGCCAAATCTGATGCTGCATAAACGCACAATGGTCATGATAACAGCAGTACGCACCCGATATCATTCGCATCTCCTGAATTCATTAATTGTAGCACACATTTTCTGCAACGGTCTTTTAGACAAAACAAATCACCACAAATACCAATGACCATCCAGTAGTTTTCATCAGATTCGTTCCAAATAAACAATCGTTCGAAAACAATACTCAAAGCTATATCAGTGGCCGCGTGAATACATATATCTTAACAGACAGAACAAGTGAAATTTTGGTCGACCGGGCTGGAAGCGTCAGCCAAAGTCTATCGACTGGAACCAACAACTCAGGCTAGCCGGAATTAGTATACGTAATTTCAGGCAGTGGGTTGCACCCACCATCTACCTTTAGTTCACGTTCAAAAGAGAGGGCAATCAACTGCGCGGCAGGCATTTATTAGCTCTAATTGATGAGAATTTTCTGTACAACCACAATCCATCAGTGAATAGTGCCGTGATCGGTTGTTTTGTCCACCAGTCTTAGTCAACAGGTAAACTAACCGTCAGCATTCCAGTGGGCTGATGAGTGTTTTGACGAGAAGTTGTATCTGTTGGTTGTTTTGTCGGCGACCTAGACAGCTTTCAGCTAGATACCATTTTAGAAACTACACATGAATTACCCACATTCAGTCGCTGTCGGAATGTACATATATATATATGTCTAGGGTTAAATGCCTTCTTAGGTTGTAACTAAAGACGGGCAACAATCAAACTTAACAACACTGTACGAAGTGATGTTGTTTGTACATGGCGTCCAAATCCGTGAAAAAATTAACTTTGGCGTTCGCTCAAAACGATGCACTGAAATACCTGGATGTGATATTTTTAATTGTGAAACTCAGCACTTCCAATGCTTTAAATCAACTCCTTAAACGACCGCTTTTAAAAAAAGTAACGGAAAGTAAGGTTTTTGATAGAAAGGCATTGCCTGTGTGTTGTTCACAGGATCACTTGGTCGTCTCCTCCATTGCAATTTGGTAACCTCCTCTTCGACTGATCCCATTACGCGTTATTCCATCAAAATGATACGTCAATGACACGTTAATCTGTCATTTCAGCTGGACTCTTGCTAGTCTAATTTACACTGGCTCCACAGCTTTGGCAGCAAAATTTCATCATTTAGTCTTCGGCTTTTTATTTTCTGAAAATTTCATACCCAAACAATTTGTTAGTAGTATGAAATCATCCACCATTCACATCACTCACGACAAACTGTTTGTACTATTTCTGCCTTAGTAACTGATGAGAACTGAACAAAATTTCATCGTACCCCTTTTACGCTTTCTCTCTCTCTAGTTTTGTTACCTTTCGTTCTCAACCGGACTTGATCGTCTTATTTCTAACGTCTGAACTAGTGTACCGTCAGCTGAAAATGAGTTTGGACTGAATTGTTAAAAGCAAAATGAATATCTTTGTAGTCACACTCCCACGCTTTTAATGCCACTAATGCTAATGATTTTGTATAGATGTTTTTACTCACTAGAACTATTGGTAGCGGTAAAAATACGCAAGTTCCTCGTTAACACTGAGTGGTGTTCTACAAAGAGTGACTAATACCCAACTCCTTTGCGGGAGATATATACATTGGAACCACGACATTGAACCAAGGAAGCTCACCGTGTGTAAAACATTTCATGACATGCTCCATATGCTTCTGTGGAATTGACAGTAGTAATCGTATCTTGAAATGTGGGCTACTAATGCAGGTTAGATGAAAAATAATTACGTAGGCTGTGGGGGAAGACGGTTGTTTAAATTTCCCTACAGGCATGTACCATAGGTCTCGTTGAAGCTCAACAATATCAGTTTCCAAGTTTTATCGTGAGTGGCCGTTTCACTCTTGAAGTAAAGCCGCCAAAGTGCTGTTAAGTTTTTCTTTTCTCTAGAAAATAAAACCGTTTTACTGGGATGTTTGCTCTGTATTACCATGTGATTTTGAAAAGCTCACTAAAGTTTATTTTCAGTATAGAGCGCATGTAACTGTTAATCTGTTTCAAAGCTCTTCCTGTTCTGTCTCACAAATGCACGTGCGGTGCAATTCCACCTTCTTTGATATCAAAATTACAGTTTCATGAACATGGTCATTCTGAACTTATGAGAAACATCGCAAAAATTTGCTGGAGCACATTGAAGGCGAATATTGTTATACTGTGTTTTTTGAGGCTGTTTTTCTTGTCAGTGATAATTCTTTTTCTGACTTAAGAGATGATATTGCAAGCCGATAAGCACTGTACATCACAAAAACGAGAACGGTGGTTTGTGAATGTGTACTGATTCACTCGACGTTATTTTATCCGCACAATATGACTATTTATCAGTCATTTCTAGTAAGCACTAGGCGATTTAGTTGCTATGCGTTGAACATCAATTACAACGTACCGCGGCATTTGCCTTTTACCCGGCCCATTTTGAAAGGAAGCACTACACTCTACACTGACACTTGTTAGAGATCGTCAGTAATGAACACCTTTTCTACGGTCAGCATTAATACTCCAGGCATGCTTTTGTGGGGTAAGCTTGTCGACCACTGGACCACTGACTTCATGTTAGAGCTAAAAAGACATACCCTCGGAAATAGGCTTCGTCATAGTTCCGAAACGTAAACATAGCTGACCAGCTGTCGGTTGTATCGAATAAGAAGTTGTGTGAATTATGCCTGAAAATTGATCAAAGTTTGATTAACTGTACATCCAGGAATAAGTGCGGATTGAGTGGTGGTTGTCATTCCATCCATCATCCACTGCTTCGCTACTAAAAGACAACCTTTAAGTTTAAGTGAACGTTAAACCTGTTTGCAACAGCCGACTAGCTCTGGAAGTAATCCCAGTGAGGTTATGTGGCCCTGAAAAAATGATTGAACATAACGCGTTGTTAGGTTGTGAGTCTGAAGTGAATCTTATTGATGAGCAGCTGTTGCGAGAGCCGATTGAATCTCACTAGGTCATGCTGGCGGGGAAGAACTGAAGAATTCACGTGTTACCGCTAGATGTCGTAAACCAAACAGAATTATTGCCTCCCTTAAAAAAATTGGGAGTTTCGAAACCAAACAACTGTCGTCCCGCAAATTCCGTCTGAGGAGAAAAAGCGGTTGAGCAGGTGAAATAATTTATCGCCTGCTGTGGAAGTACGGTTGCCCCCCATTGCCCGGTAACTATCAAGTCGTTTACCAGAGGCTGACTTCACTTTGATGAACGTTTAGCAAAGACCATGCAGTCCATCAGCCACACATTCTTGTTGCAATGAATAATTTTTTGAGATGGCTTGCCGGACTCATTAAATTTGAGAGTTTGAACAGTGATAATAGTCACTCGTATATTCTTTCTCACGTAGTTTTGTATCCGAACAAGCTAAGAAAGAGTCTGAGTCGTATTCGGAATTTGCTCAAAAGACCTGTTATTTTCATTTGTTCATTCCGTATCCTGATGGGGTTCAAGGCATAAGTTACTGTACTGAGGGCAGACAGTGAATCCATGTTTCGCCACATCAAAATCTATACAAAGAACACGAAGTGTCCGTTCGATCAGGTGAGTTCGGAACACTTTGTCACCACTCATTAATGAATCAGGTAAGCGAGACTCCGTTGGGGTTAAAAGGGCTACAATTGTCTTACTGACTGAATAGTACCCGCAAATGATCGAGGTTGTCGCATTCCCACAGACGTTCAAGTCGACCCGTTTTGGGGAAAAACACCAGACTCGAGTTTCGCCCTTGTTAGAACTCCTCAGTAGTACACATCCTTACCACGGCCGAGACTAGAACCCTGACCCCACTTTTACGAGACAACCGTTTTGATCACTACACCAATGACCATATACTAGGTGTCACTGGATCAGTGTCTGCAAACACTTAACCACATTCTCTTGTGAGTAATGATCAAGTTGCCCGATCGTCTCGAGAGGAGGCACAATAACTACTGTGTTAACACCAATCGATGACCCCTCCACTAGGACTTCTTTCCAAGCTGAACTCACGGAAATTACTAACTTGTTGGGCGGTGTTGTGATTACTGATTAGTAGTAGGGGGTATGGTCTCTAGGAATGTAGCAGCTGCGATCAATTTTGGGTGATGTTCAATCTACATGAAGAACCAAATTTCCTACTACTTACCAGTAATCCCCATGTTGTTTGAGTGAACTCTAACGATAAATGCATCGTTTGTCTAACGAACTCTGGAGGTGGGCATTGAGGTGTTATCTACTAACATTAGAAAGCCGGCAGTAGTGGCACGAACTTAAAGGACACAGAGGACCCAGTTACAGACGTCAGCATTCGCACATCTAAAGGGCATTTTGAAAGAAAAACGACAGGACACAACGGAACTGTGAGGGGACTCACTGTACGAGTGGAAAAGGAAGGACTGAGAAGAAATGTTTGACAGATTTGTCAACTGGAGGAATCCCTAGAAGAAGAGAACTCAAGGGAGCTTGATAGCAGCACCGGGATTGTTGAAGAGTGTGAAATCTAATTTAACACCTAATGTTTACGTTACTTAGGTGTTTACAGTAGTACAACCTTGCTTCCGAAGTTTATGTGACTTGTGGGTTTGTCATTGTTGGGCACGCTTAGACTGTATCTCACTCTATCATTTATATTCCTTTTCTGTCCCAAATTAACAAATATGTTCATATGGATTATAGCATCACCCAAGGTGACTCGACGATTTATTACGTGTTTCCGTTGCACTGTTGTACCAATTTGTATACCTGATCGTGACTGCATGTTTACCTCAGTTCGTTGTTTTTATAATTACGGAATCATGTTTGGTATCAATATGTATAAATATACACTTGCTCTTCTGCTCTCACCCCATCTTATGATGGATGTATATTTAGCCCAGACTAATGTGGATTGAAATCCCACTCAACAGTTGATTTACTAGTAGTAGTAACGGTAATAATCAAAGGCCGTGATATATCAGTGGCGATTGCCGATAATTAACTGACGTACTGTGATGAGGAAAAAAGTAGGTTGTAGACAAGAACTATTAAGCAATGAGTGTAAATAAAATCTATAGATCAAAATGTCTCTGCAATAATGTATTAAACACCAAGGTGTCTGTACGTTACAAACCAGCAACCGGGCTATAAGAAACTGTGATGCATCATTGGCAAGACAGTTTCTTTAAAGCTTTCACTACCTCACGTTATTAAGTGCAACCAAGGCATCAACAAAAACTGATCAGTGTGGCAGACGACTGATTGGCATTTTGAGTACGTGTCCTAACCATCTAAGCCTGTCCATATTGAAAGGTTGAACAAAGGAACCAAAACAGATACCCGCTTTTTGACCTTCTCCTGGCCTACCGACTGATTCCACCCGATGCGATCAATTTAAGACAAAAATTAACAGCAAAGCACATGGAGACATTTCACGCTTTTCATGATTCACAAAGTAACGGAGCCCTCGTAGTCGCCTTATCCAGATGAGCCCTAAGCATCAGATGGATGTTTGTTTATCATCAGAGATGTCTTTGTTTAGCGAATAAAGCCTAACCCTGAAGATCCCATTTCGTTCTTTACTCCTCCGCCGCCATTTTTTAACTACACAACACACCCCAGAATGCTTCTATAATGTCATTATTCAACGTCAAATTTATGTAATCAGAGCAGTTTTGCAGATGCACCTTTCATTTCGGGACTGAAAAGCTTGATGGGGTATATATCAGTTCATGAAATAACGTTTAGTATTGTGCGTGATATTCAAAAACATTCTCTAATCTCAGCTTTACAATTCAGAATTCGTGATCAGACTGTTCTTTTACGACAAAACTTCAAATTTGGTTACATATATAAATGTGGATAGGAATACCCCCACAACTGAAGGAGTACGTTTGCCATGGAAAACCCTACCACCTTTATTCTAAAATTTGAACATCTGTTTCGACAACGCATATGATTCAGCACAATCGTCTTCAATTCCTGGCACTATCTGGGTGTGTGTACACAAACAGGAAAATAGCATGCCTTGTGTACCGTCGTGCTGGGGCTAGGTGTATAAGGTATATATTTTCTAGGGACCCGACTGTCCATTGTCTCACACACTTGTCCAATTCCAAAAGTCACGTGTAGTTTCCGTCTCGTTTGTCTATGCGCATATACTCTTTCCAATTATCTTCAATGTTGTTAAGACTCATCGTTGGAATCAATCAAAGATACACTCCACAATGTATGTCAGAAGTGAACCATGAAATGTCGGTAAAACGTAGAGATCATTAGTTGTGTGAGTGGCTTACAGGGAAAATTGGACAGTAAAGGTACGAGGTAGAAGATATGACAATCATGCTTAAAAATGCGGGTAAGGTCTAAACTTATGGCGGTGAAATTAAACTTTACGATGGGAGGTTTAAACGGAATACAACATACACTATTTTTATGTTTCGTTTGTAAGCGGATGAACAAAAACCTAGTAGATGTTTTAACCTTATGATTGAGTGTGTACAAAATATTCAGTGCTCATAAATCGTTAGCTGGTTCATCGTCTTTTGTCTTACTTCAGAAAACGGAAATTCGGTTGACAACAACAATCATAAGATATTTTTTCCTTAGGAAGTTGTCAAGTGTGTTTTCTTACGTGTGCATCGAAATATATCGTAAATTTAGCGTAACAATTTGACTAATTTAGAACAGGCAAAACAGATGTTTCTGCTCAGACTTTCGTGTCCATTGTAAAGTCGTGACAGACAGTTTGTAAGTATAGATGAAAAAAGGAAAGGAACTAAACAGAAGGCAAATTCAATGAAGCCGTAGACAACAATCAGTTCAACAACAAACACTGAAGCACACAGAAACAACATTCAACCAGATATGGACAGTTAGTTGTCCGTGAGATTAAGCTAGAATGACTGTTAGCAAACTTGCAGTGTCGGCTGTATCTCAAAAACGTGAGAATAGAATAATATTTTGAAACTCTGAACTGATTCAGCCGTGACCGTAGGGGTGGACAGTGTGTTCCAATACAATTAGATTCCAACTGTGGAGCAGTTTTGCACGAATTAAAATGAACTCAAATTAGCACGTTAATATGGAGTTACCAATTGGTAATGCAGGTACACAGACGTCGTAGGTTGCACACGGTTGAATAGTACGGACTGATGCATGTTATCAAAGTACACTAGAACAGATCAGTAAACTATGGTAGCATACGCAGCAATCGTGTCCACCCATACACTGGTATTCTATTATCAATTCAATTGTTAACATGCAAATGAGTTATTCTAATAAAATGTACAACACAAATAACCCTTTCGGGGCTCGGAGAACGACACAGCTGTACGCACTGTATCGGCCCAACACGAAGGACTGTGTTGTTCATATGAACCAATTCAAATTAAACCTATTTATGTTAATACATGGAAGAATGAACAAAAGTTGTTGAAACGCTTACGCTGGATGCCAATTGTGAGGTTAGATCAATAATCTGATCTTCTGCCGCTCGTAATTTTCGTCGAAGCAGATGAATCTGCAAATAAACATTTGAAATGTGAAGTAATATTTAATACTTGAGATTGGTGAGACTGCTGAAATATGGGCATAGTTGTTTATTGTTTAGAGTAAGTTTGATAGAAAAAACGTATACCTTGAGTGAAATCGAATAGTTTCTTAGGACTCACAAGGAACGTGAGTATACAGTATTGCTATTCATTCTGTAAATTGATATGACTGCCTGAAGGGCGCGTGCTCACACTACACCAGGGCATACACAGCTAAATGTGGTCTCTCCTGTCTTAAAAGCGAGTTATTTAACGTTTCTCTGAGCCTGATGAGAATGGAATCGCCTAAGCGGACAGGCTGTGTGCAATGATATCGGAGGGGGCTGAACCTGTTTACTCGAAGGCACTGATAAACATCCCGTGGAATTTGGACTCGAACTTTTGCACCCGACAGAGTAAAACAAGCAGTGCGAACAAAAATGGTATGTCCAGCTGTGTTAAACAACGACAAGCACCCCTCTAGTGAAGTGAAGATGTTTCTGTAGTTGTCTTACTCTATCTTCGGATTAATATAATCTGATCTCATGAAATATTATCTATATGAATACGATACAATCAACAAGAGGAAGTAACTTTGTCAAATCGTTGAAACAGCCACGCGCTCGTGATCGATTCTGAGATTGCCCTTGATATGTTAGGATATGACAAACCTTTGAAAACAATGTGTACTATTGAATGACCATAGTTTAGAGTTCATTGCAACGATTACTCAGTCATCATCATATGTTAATAGTGTCAGAAACACTGGTCGGTGACACACTATCCAGTTGTTTATCGCATACAACAGTATGATTGTACACGAGCTGACATACTGTCAGGCTGATGGTAAACAGGTAGCAGTCGGTTGAATATTTCTTAAACCAAAGATTCAGGACTAACAGGATATGATTCTACTCACTCATAATCGAGTTAAGAATGGACATGTGGAGAGGAAAATTTCATCGAACAAGAACTGTAACAAAAAATTTTTTCGATAAAATCCCATCGGACTGTTACAGTTATGAAAGAAAATAAAACGGAAAACGGTTTCATGCGTAAACCGATTTCGGTCAGAATTCACACTTTCCTAAGTTTTGTTTGTGGACGCCAGCTGGGTGTCAACTGCCTACATATCGATCGCGTGAGTCAGCTAATAGCCGAGGCAGTTGAAAAGGTTGAACGAAATTTTTCTGCCCATACAAGATTGGATCATGTAATCGAATGACAGTAGCCTCGGCAGTGGCCAACATTCATTGGCGAAAAAGTTTTCCGCGGTTTGGTGCAACCTTTTAGACAACGGTGGACGATCGATCTATGTTGATCTGATAATAGTTGTCAGCCAGGTGACCTACAATGGCACTCGTGATTGGTTTCCTCTCATCTATTCCAATCCACGCCGAATGATATCTGATTCTTCTAAACAAATGCCGATTCGCACGACCTATGTGGTTTGCTGTGCAATCGCAAACGAACAAGTAAATCATCACAGATGCGTCATGGACCTGCACTTTATCCTTCAGGCTAAGAATAATCACTGGGGAACTGGTGAATGGGATAATCTGTCTGGCTGCGCTGAACGTTCTCTTAAGGGAACTAGTAAGTTGACGGGTCAGTGTTTCAGCCTATGAATCTCCGTTTTGTGGCAATCGCATGAAAATAGGCTTCCTATCAACCGTTTGAATCATAACTGATGCTTGAACTGCTCTCATGTTTGTGGTCACAAAGTTGTCAAGGCAGCGTTTTCCCTGTAAAGTGCGGATTAAACACTATAGCTCGTGTTTCGGAGCATCTGCCGAGCAGATTTTTCCGGCCCTATCTGCCAAATACTTATCCAGACTTCGTTTGTGTTTTGAGCTATCGAAACCAAAAGTTACTGTACTGGCCTGATCAAGTAGGCCTATGATAAACGGAACGTTTCGAACTTCCGTCAGACCTTCTACTCACAGGGAGGTCCACGAAATGAGATGACAAACATGACTCGAGTTCTGAGGTAAAACTAATCAGCGGATGTGCGTAGCTAAAGTCCTTTAAAGTATCAGATGAATCTGTGATGGCGAATATATCATCAACATAGGGCCGGTAGAAAACCACTTAATTTATAGCAGTGCTCAGCACCGTTCATTCCAACTTTCCCATAAAAATATCTGCCTTTAGTCGTCCTAATACCGGCCCCATTGCCTCTCTGTCAGTCTGTAGATAAACATCACTGAAGATCTGCACCTTTTGAGTGTATATTAGAGGCAGTTCCTTCAGATACGCTGTTAGCAAGCCGATCAAAATGTTTTCGTTTTCAATAAGATCGCATACTGTTACCATCAGGGGCACACTAGTAAACGGGGAAGTTACGTCAAGAGATCACATGATTTTATTGTCGACGCGAATGTCATGAACTGTATTCACGAACAGGAACGTATCTGGCAAGCTGTAAACATAACTTTTCTTCCGGACTGGCTCCAAGATTCCGAAAGTCATTGTGCTAAGGCGTGATACGGTGAATTCTTCATGTCCAAAATAAGGCGCAGAGAGCAGTTAGGCCCGCGAACCTTTGGTAGCCAATAGAGGGAAGGAATACCAGTAACTGTGGGCCTCATAAGTTCAAGTGAGACAGTTGTTATGACTTCTTGGTCCTTCAATCGTTTCAGACTACAAGTTATCTGCGTCTCTACTGCCAATGTTTTGTCCCTTTCTTTTGTCATTTCGCTAAACTTAGCAGTATCTGCAAGAATCGCTTGGATTTTGTTTACATAGTCTGATTTGTCGAACAACACTATTCAACCACATTTGTCCGGTCGTATTAGTAGTGTTGTGAACCCAGAAGGCGGAAAACATAAAGGTTACTTTATTGGAGAAACCAACACACTACTTAAGCGTCTGAGCACGACTAGAAACGGAAACACTCATTTGCACACCATACTCTTCTGAGGATACTCCAGTCGCTTTAGACACCATGTATCAGTTCCGTCGTGTAGCAAAAGCCATTATATGTCATTCTGCCCTCCAACGATCCATCCCGTATCTCTGTCGTATTTATCACGCGATCATCTCGATCCATGCTGCTACTGAATAGTGGTGTGAGTAGTATGGTGCGACCGTATCTCCTCACTACAGTAGTACCTCCTGCCGATCCCGAAGCGCATGCACTACTTCATAATGTCTACCAGTTACTGATTCTTTATAATACGTAGAACTGCACTGTTACTGATGGCGCAAGCCAACTAGCTCAGTCTTGAACTGACTCATTGTTTCCTTTGAGGTGGCGACTAGGTAACTAGTGTAAAAACAGAATGTCCCAAACTGAACTTCCCAATCTAGGTGATCATAATGATAACGTGGAATGCAAAATTTCACTTTAAACAGTCTCATTCTGTTAGTTATTATCTATGAACATGCTGAAGTTGGTTCAGCGTGACTGCCTTGGTGTTTCTTACTTGAAGACTGCGGTTGTTTCAAATCCCACAAAGCCCTCCATGTATGGTTCTGTGAAGTTAATTTACTTTCACTACGAATCAACCCCGTAATTGGGTGAGCAAGTTTCAACTTTGGGCCTTCCCCATGAGTTGTATGCCTGCTCACACAGTCTTTTTAGGATTCGAAAGGGATGGCTGGAAAGTTGATCAATAAGTACATTACGCGAGAAATGAACAAACGAACAAGCCTCGTTTTCGGTGTTTTTCTGTCAGTGGACTACTTAAACACAAATAAGAAAGTAGTATCCAGAGTGAGTAAAAAAAGTCGGTTAATATAGGTCATATATTTTTGTCATTAATGAAGACTTCCATATGAACAGAGTCATGTTAACAGTCTGTAACAGCATTCAGTTAGTCGAGGAGTCAGGTCGACTGTCACATAACTTCTCTGGACACTGTTATGATAAAAACAGAAGTCGTTTCGATTCAACAAACACCGTACAGAAAACAGACTTGTGGTGGCCAACGCATTCACTTTGACAGTTTCTTTCTTTTAAATCTAATGTGAAGCCCCATAGGATGTCTGGCTGGAGGAGTGAACGCTTTGTACTAGTGGCAACTAGATGGACATTTTACAATAGGTTTTCGTATAAAATTACTACCAGATGCGTTTCTTCAGAAGGCTGTGCGACCAGTCGCGGTAAAACTTACGTCACTGTCTGTGAATAACAATTTTCTATTCATTAGTTTTCCTTTAAAAAACGATTCGGCTATCAAAACTACTGTATTAAGGTTCGGCCGAAACAGCCTGCCTTGCAGTCTAATTGTGCGTAGGCTTCCATTCAGCCCCGTTATCATGTCATAGTTCAGTGTTGAAGTTTCGTGTGCAACAACCAAACCTGTACATACTTATTCGTTCGAAAATATCGAGCACCATACCATGATCTTTCAGTGTACATGAAAACCATTCTACTTGGTTGAACAGTGGTGTGGTTTAATTTGTTTCAAACCAGACTGTTGTTCATTCTATCGGTTCTGTTCATCCTGTTAACAGAAAAGTATGCCTTTCAGGTTATCTATCGAGTGCCCAGGAATGGTTCGAAGACGGTAAGATTTTAGATGTTGATCTTTGCTGAGGTTATTAATATCCGGTTGAGTAGGGGTTACGTCTGTCTTCAGAAAAACCTTGTGTGCAGACTCATGTATGGAATCAGGAGCAGTAAACTGAGCAACTTGGAACAATACGTCTCTACTGCCCGATACAGTCACTAAACTGTGCCGGTTAACTTTCTTTCCTATCCTGGTTATTATTTTCTTATTCATTATATTGTAAACAGTCTGATGATCAAACATAGAAAACAAATTTTGTTCGCTGTCTTGTTGATTATGCGATACCGAACGAGCCAAATATATTAGCGGAGAGGCCCCAGCGTTGAACTCGCAAGTGGTTTTGGATGAATGCTTAATTGATGCTATGGCCATGCACGGTCCGAATTTAATGGATTGGTGAGCAGGTACGACGATAAGATTCACACTAGCTGTCCCAGTATGAATAAATACAACCCTCGCATCTGTTTCCCCAGTGAAAAACTGCGGACACTCACAAATTGCGTGACCAACTCCTTTCTTCAGAAAAAAGACATTCCAAGCGAAATATTGTGTTTTGTAGGATCACGCCTCCGTGCTTCTCAATCGAACAATTCAGCATGAGGCTGAGTCGAATTTCTCATGTGAGATACTTTAACATATCTCACGTGCACTCGGTATTAGGCTGGGCTGAGTGGGCCAGTGTTTGAGTAGTCGGCTGTAGGAAAAGACTATGTCTAGTGGAGAACTGAGATAACAATCTGGGTATGCAATCTTATCGTCAAAAGCGTTGTTCTGATCTAAGGAAGTTTGTAGGCCGTCATATATAATGCATAATTTGAACGTCATTCATATGTTAACGCAGACTGCATTCAAATAGGATTTTTGACCAGCTGCTTTAAAAAAGAACCGCAATACGCGAGCTTCACTCTCATCAGAATTCGTCATCAGAAATTATCCTTGCCGGGGCCAGGATTTGAAGTTTGGCCACGTCTTCATGCAGCATTTGTGTTGATCACTATGTGCTGACTGCATGCTTAACCGAACTGTCACGTTCAAACGCCCAACCATATTTTCTTAGAAGAAGCTGCGATCAGTTTTGATGGGGGCTCACTTTATACTAACCAAAATCCCGTACTACTTATCAGTAACTATAAAAAGGTATCTGTCAGACCATCACAATACGGTCTATCTGAACTGTGGAAGAGGATGTATATGAAACAGCCATATTAACCGACATTTCAATCTGTTTCAACACACCAGACTATTAAACTGAGAATAGTGCAAAGATGTACCGCACGTAATTATAACGAAATGCGTTCTATCACATTTTCGACTGTTCAACAGGAGCTAGCTTACTCTGCCGGTATATTTAGAATTTTCGTGATGCTACCTAAGTAGGATTACTGGAGGCTGGTGTCAGTCATATTCTACCTCTCATTATTGCATGTTAAGGCGTGAGAACTTCAGCACTCCCATCTTTTAGTTGGTCCGCTCAAAGCACCATTCAAGGCTTACAATCAAAAATGGCTAAGCGTTAAGAAAGAATGATTCGATCATGTCCAATGTGAATTAGACGGAGCAGTGGTCAACACGGTTACCTCATGGTAATGTGGTCGAGGGTTTTACTCCAGTTTGTGGTAAGATCGTGCACTGTTAACGAGGCAAAATCAAGCCCAGCGCTTCTTTTGGAAAAAAAACTAACTGGAAAGTCTAGCTGAATGTTAAAGCTGTGATCAGATGTCAGTAATGCTCAACATGGTACTAATCAGTACGTTAGTTGTTCTAGTGATTGTCCATTCAGCTCGATGTCTCCATAGTCGCCCTCGATTGACTTCTGACAACTACTGTCTCACAGATTCCATGTCTATTAAAAGTATACCGATTGGTAGGTGTGTAGGAATGTACGCCATTGCAAATGCAACAGTTTGGTTGAAATGACCATTTGGAAGGGGGAATGAACAACGTCAACAGTGCCCGTCTATCACGTTCCAGTGAAGGTGCATTATCCTGGTGGATAATGTATAGTCTAAACGTCAAAGCTGTGATCTGATGTGATTAAAAGTCAACCAGCGCAAATGTCTGATAAATCGACTGAGCGATTTTCCCAGAACTCGGGAATACAACTGCGAAACAGTAAAGGCAAGTCTAAAAGAATGCCATGATGTTTTTCTTAACTCTCCGGGATTGTTTTTCATGGGAAATGAACATACTCTTAAATTTCTTCTAAACCCACTTCCATTTACCTATACTTATTGTGTGCAACAAGAAAATACTCTTCTGTTGATCAGCAAGTGATTTTCTACTTACTTCTTGGTCCCGTGTATCTTCTGTCTGCAAAAATGAAATGGGACAGATTCGATTGGAGTACATCAACCGGATGGTATAACGTCAAACAGAGTTCATCTTTTAGAATCAATTGGAAACACGTGTGAATTAGATCAAGCAATGAAACTTGAGCTCTGATTTAGAAATTTTGTGGACCTGACGGCTTGGTTACAAATTAAGGAATAGTTGAGGTAGGTGAGATGTGTGTAACTTGATGCATTTGAAAGGCATCACAACGCAAGTCAGTTGTTCCAAACTATACGTTTCACAAATACTAAATCTGGTACGGTGAAGGTATTCCTACCTGACTTCATATTCAGAACGAATACTTATTAATTTGACATATTTCCTGGCCGTACGCCAGTTTCGTTGTTGTTGGTTTTGTTGCTCTCGTACAGGTCGCGCAAACTTGTAAACAACGGTCACTTTGGCCCGCTGATAGCTCACATCGACCAGGTGCGATCCCATATCACTTGTCGGGAAAAACACTGGGCAGCTATCAGGTAGGATCCGCAAACATCTTTCGAAATCGCACCGTACTGGTGTGAAGAAGCCAATCTCGAGCACTGTCGGGCAGCGTTTGATCTACACGGGTCAACAAGTCGTTGTAGGCAGTGAACATAAACCATCATGGAAAAACCACACACTGAAATTTGTAGATAATAACTCATTTGTGAGTTAGTCGCGTTATTTACCTCACACTTAGTGTAGTTCGCACGTGGGCGTTAATGTTGTTGAATTTCTCATATCTCTGACGGATGATGCAGGTGATCTTGAATTTGTAAACAATTCGGGAAAAGTTCCAGAGTACTCTTTGCTTGGTAACTGCGACCTTGTCCGACCTAGCTAGGCTTTCTCTGATCCTTGTTAGCCAATACATAGCATATGCTAGGCAGGAGTCATTATGCTTGATTGTTTAACATAATTGAAAGCCAGTGAGCATCTTTTCGTTTGTTTCCCATCCTTTTGGTCTGCTCTGCTAACCGTGAACAGCTGTACACACACACTGCATCATTCTCGCACTGTAGGATGGCTAACCAGAAAGCACACAGCCAACGCAACGCTTTGCTGTTTCGTGTAGAGGGTGGACTCATACTTTTCAATGTGCTTTTCCCGTCCGAAAAGTGTGTCAGACCATGAGCAGTGATGATAACACGTGGGGTGGAGTTGGAGCGGTCTAAATGGACAAGATTTTATGGATTAGGGTGAAGCTCAGTTTAAAAATGAGCACCCGGCTTCACCTGCTGGGTAGCTGTTGATTGAAATTGGTAAGATATGGTTGTAGAAAGCGATTCTGGGTAAACTGATTACTAAAGGTTAAGAGAACGTGACATCGGGCCAAAATCGAGTTGGAAAGGTTACCATTGCCACGAGAGACCCTCGCAGAATTGTGACCAGTTTTTGGCACTATCCTTTCTACCCGTATCAGACACAGTAATGTCCTTGTCGTCAGTGGTCAGAACGAAAACTAAACTCTTCGTGAGCGTTGTTCACGGACCATAGTCAAATAAACCGAAGACGAAGGGCCGCACTACATCTTGAGGTTCATCCACAACCCTCAGTTAAGTTCTACCACCACTAAATTTTTCACAAAACGGCTTTTCTAGCGTGACAGATCGGAAATTCCCACTTGATACGTTATTCAAAAAACGATAGGCTTTTTAAGTATGCAGACCCAATCTGAGGCTCACGGGCGACGCTTGTGATGGAGTGACCTTGTGTTGTCCCTCACACCTCACCTTCTCGTAAAGGTTGACACGACCAGTGTCACTTGTAAACAGTTATCTAGTGGACTTTCGGTCCATTTAGCTGATCTTATCCGGTTAAGGCCTGTCTTTTAAGGGACCAAATAGAGTTGAACACACTTGAACTCTTGCACTCAGGATTAACCGGTGTTTCAGCGGAGTCTGCTTCAACAGAACTAACACCACCAGATAGCCCTACTCTATTCATTCGGGCTATATGAGTTCTAAAACAGAAAGAAGTGGTTTGGAGTTTGACTGTCAACAGAAATTGAGAGCTTGTATGTCGTTCCTAGTTACCTTTTTATTGGTTGTGCAATACAAAACATGGGAGGTAATAACGGTTCGATGAAATCCTCAGTGACATCAGTAAATTCACATTAACCTTAATTCGCATACTCACTGTGGATGTCCGGGAAAGATTGGACGTCAGAGAGAGGTTTGATCCTTCTACTGAAACATGAGGAAACATAGAATAAATTAATGTATGCAAATACTCCATCTGTATTCAATAACTTAACAGTCTGGGAATCCATGTATCATGATGAACCTATAAAATGGTGCATGTCATCCTGTCTAAATTCGAAGTGTTTAGGCTATACCTTTTCCACTTTGAGATATTTCACTATCACGCCTATTCCAATCCTTGTCAAGTTAGAATGACTCGATGCATTTTTCTGGTATGGTACCACGAGTCTAGAATCGTTTGAAATAATGAGACCGCACTAGCGCGTTTTGAGCGCAGAGTTGAAACCATCCTATACTAAAGTATCAACATTGGTTGAGTGCTTACATTACAAGGTGGTGATCAGTAATTCAGTCATCTTTCAAAGTGGGATAGAAAATCGTTATCATATTGCACTGTTCCTGTGTTTCTTGATGCAACAGAAGCTCACAATTAAGCACACACGTACACCCTAGTGTTCACTAGGGCCACCACATGTCCTGGCCCACCTTCACAGGAATGTGTGCAGAAAAATGCACCTTTGTTGACACAACACTGTCATGAAAATGGACGCCTCACAAGTGAATGGCGATGACAGTCCCTAGTGCTGATGAACTTCACGAAATGGAAGCCTAACCACCAGACAAACACAAAACTGAACCGTTGTGCTGAAGTAGGGTTTTGCATTCAGGACTCGTGCATTCCCACCAGTTGAACATTAAGCAGATCAGCTTCTGATGTTCTGAGTCAGCAAGTAGGAACTTCGGTAAGTGATATTTCCGTGACATCAGATAAACTGGTTCTATCAACTACACAGGTAGTTTTGTTGACCAAACCGATTTGCAATTCGGTCAACTCGTTCCTCTAAACTTGGTGTTTTTAGGAGCTAACAAACGAAAACAGAATGAATGCAGTCATCGGATCGATCGACTGTTTTAACCTAGAGTTAGGAAGTAACAAATATGGTAAACCAACTATCCGAGTTTTAGAAAAAAAGCGCCTCAGTGCGCATTTCAACCTGGACAAGAAAAACTAAACTCCATGGGATTCAAATTTCGAAAGGTCTATGTGCAGTTCAAATTTAATGCACACTTGTTTAAATTGCTTAAAGTTAATGAATATGAGAAGCGTTTTGCCGACTGCCAGCCCCTTTATGTAAACAATGAATCGTTACCTCTTACGTCTTTTTGTTGACTAACCAGAAATTGCATTGAGTGACAATGCAACGCAGTTAATTTGTGGTAGTTTGTTTTTTAAAATCAAGAGGTTATTTTATATATTCGACGTATAAAGTGCATTCCCATTTAACAAAGCTTAATCAGTTTATTCATCAATACACATGTGCTCCCCCAGTGGAGGTACTGTTTACCAGCTTTTGCCCGGATTTCATTTCTAAAGACAAAGTGAACACCCCTTTGTGTTGGAATGCTTTGAGACTTATTTTTTTGATTTCGTTGTTTCTCCACATAATGCAGTCTTTACAAAGCTCGCCCCCAAAATTCTGTTTTGTGTAACAATTTCTTTAGATGTATTCCACATATCGTCAAAGTATAAGATATAGACATTCTATTACATGCATCCAGTTTTACTCCTTGTTACTTCTTAAACGGATTCATTTATACGTGAATCAGTAGTATTAAATCGATACTCATTGTAATATTTGATAAAACTAACCATGATTTGTTTAGTGGTTATTAACACTGCGTGACTCTAGCTTGTCGGGTTGATTGTTCTTTGTTTGACAAAAAGATGTACAGAAAAATGTATTCTTGACCCGACTATTCAGTAAACCCCACTATCTGTCAATTACTTGTAAGAAAACTTTCCAAAAGTTGTGCTCAAATTTTTGAAAAATCAAACGACCATGTTTTACTAAATTCCTCTGGAAAGAAAACATTCTGTCAGTTGTTATGGTGTTGTGGCTGCGGTTTTTTTTACCAAGGCTGCTATCAAAACATTTCACGTGAAATTGTGTACGAAGATTTCCAGACGTTCTGTCTAGGGATTAGCTAAGGTGCTGATATACGAGATATTATGGTGCTAATCGGTGTATTTAGAAAATTAACATAAAAATGGACTTCTCTATGGTTTATTTTGGGTTAAACGAACCCAAACAATTCGCGCACACTAGATTCCGGTTATTCGTAATTACAATCATCTTGGTGATATCTGTCCACTGGATTCATGTGCTGAGGAAATGTTTTAGGAGACAGCGGATTCCGGTTGCCCAAAATGGTGACCAACTGATGGTGAAGTATGAGTTTAAGAAATTGATTAGGTTCACATGTTGTCACACGAGAAAACGATTTTTGCTTGTTAGCGGCAAACGGTAACATACACCAAAGCGACACTCAGGTAGATATGTCTACTAAACAACCTGTGAAACTGACACAGTAGGACAAAAAACAAGTTGCAGTGTGAGCCGCTTCTCACGTATGTGCTGATAAAGTAAGGTTTATACTACGCACAACCGGTTAATCTTGATAACGATGTTGGCCAATACCTTTTGGTATAAACAGATCTTAAGAGCAAAGAAATTCTGCTCAGCTCATACTGCAGAAAAACACCCCCTTATACGCTTAGCCCTGATTAACGGGTGAACGTTAGTGAGTAAACTAATTAGCTCAGGGCGGACTTCGTGGATTGAGGTTAGTTTTTCCTTAAGTTGTCTTTATTGCACTGACAATATACCTAGCCGTTTGATAAGGAATTTTCCCAAACCTCATGAACCTTCTGATGACTGAGCTCAGAAATTTATAACTCGGCGTCACATCCCTCTTCAGATAAGGGTGATAAATCTGCACTATCCTCTCCCGGAAAATTATGGAACCGAAAATAAGGAAGAAATCATCAGAATGGATGATTTTCTAAATTCTTGCTATTTTTATCCGTGTCCGTTGTATGGTAACTTCAGTTAGCGGTTACTAAAGTTCTTCGACCCTATTGCAATACGGAAACGATTCGCTTGATGTCAGAAAGGTTGGGACAACCGAGATAGTACAGGGGAAACTGTATGCCTGAGTTAAGTCACGTTGTCTATTAGACTCTGTATATTCACAATGTAACTCTCTCGATTTTTGTCCTGGATGGAGATCAGTACTGATGAGTTGGCAATGCTAGACAGTTCAAGACCGAATAGTATGGGTAACAAGAGGTTTAAAATGGACTCTTACAGAATGTTAATTCCCATTCATCCTGGCGCTGAGCATATAACCGAACAGATAATCATCTGGTTATCATGTGGAAGAGTTCAGTTAGAGAATATTTGTGGAATTTTTGCCGCAAGTTGTGACACATCTCAATCAGAAGCTTCGGAAAAATAGAACGGATTGCATTAGTTGGATATCTTAGGTCAGCAGTCTTTGACCGAAAAGTTTGAAAGATCAACAGATTATTGATGAACGACTATTTCTAGCGAACGTAGTGCTACATCCTAATGATTGGGCCAACGTCATCGGTTTTAAGTCATTTTTTGTTGATACAACGCTCAGTTATTCCAGATAGAATCCTGTCATAATAAAGCTCAATACGTAATCAGCAATAACCATTATTTAGAAAAGAATTAGTTTCTGAAGTCTTCTACTTCTCCCGGATTCGAACCAACGACAAAAAGCAACATGTCCAGACACGGTAAGCGCTTTACCAGCAGAACTACGAGGCCACACCAGAAGTCGGGAAATTTCACATTTCGACTCAATTACCACCCAGTCAGCTGTGACATGGAATGATTCAAATGATCCAGGAGATCAACGGCCCAAGCATGATTTCTTGATCAGTTCACGCTGGAATCCACCAACGCTGTCGATGCTCACTGAAGTATTACTGATAAATAGTTAAAATATAGCCTAACATAATGTTAGGTGATTTCAGCTCGGAGAGAAGTCCTAGTGGAGGGGTCATCGATTGGAGTTAACAGAACAGTTAGTGTTTGCATTGGAGACGATCGGACAACCTGATCATTAATCAAAAGAGAATGTAGCTGTGTTTGCAGACACTGATCCAGTCATACTTCGTATAGGGTCAGTGGCGTAGTGAACAACATAGCTGCCTCATTAAAGCGTGTTTGGAGTTTTGGTCTCGGCCGTGGCAAGGATATACACTACTGAGGAGATCTAACAAGAGCGAAACTCGAGTGCGGTGCTTTTCCCAAAAGTGGTTGACTTGAACGTCTATGGGAATGCGACAGCTGTGATCAGTTACGAGTGATGTTGGATGGGTAACTAGGTTCAAATGTGACATTTCGGAGCTTCCGGTATGACTTTGTAGCTCAGTTCGTAGAGCGTTTACGTTCTCTGAGCATATTGTTTGTGTCGCTGGTTTGCATTCAGTCGAGTTCCGAATTTTTCTCAGCCGGATCGTTTCATTGTTGACCACTTTGCCTTACTGCTGACCACTACAGCTTATTACCACCTTTTGGGTTCATGTCTTAGATTTACGTCAAAAGAAGAGAATAGCTCTTTTTTTGGTTCTGTCACTGTATTGCTCTCGAAGTGGAAATCGGTTTCAAGGAAACCTTATCCGATGAAAGGGGAAACTGGCCAAGAAACAAAACACCCGTTTATAGCATGAATTAGTTTGCTGCTGTAGTGGACAAACACAGACCTATTAGACTGTCAAGCTCTTAAGCAACTTAATCGAACCGCGGTTCCTGACATGAACGAAGTTAACCAGAGCTTCGAATATTTGAGACAGCTTGTCAGCTCTTGTTGGATCAGGTGCGTTTTGCTTTGTTCACTGTTAGTTTTACTAAATTTTCTAATAAAAGAATAATGGAGACTTCTTTTATATTGTTTAACCGTCTTGTTTTCAATCGGTACATATTCCATAAAAAAGCGTAACTTTTCTCCGAGGATACACGAACAGCCATTGATTGTTGACACATCTAACATACTGAAATGCAAAAATTGTGCTAGCGATGAGCCGTTTGCTGGCACCATGGTTTGCTCAGACATTCCAGTTATAAATATCTGTCTGTGTCAACATTCGGTATTTAACCGCACAACTGGGTGACGCAGTACGCAAGACCTTTAATTGGAATCGTTCACTGATGAGAATCTCACGAGTGTCTAGATACGACGATCGTCTCACAGATACACCATTAGATGTCACTTGTGACGAAGATAGAGAATTTTGAGAACACGTGTACACATCCGGTGACCTGTGAGAGTAGTAGAGAGCTGCACAAGAGAATTGTAACGGTGGTTCACTCTAGAGTGTGAACAGTCAACTTTCCAGTTAAAACTTCACTCAGAACCTTATGGCCTTTTAAAGGATGCGCTTTTGAACGGATTCAATATGGCTTCTGTATCGTTCTAGAGTGATAGCTTGCGTGCTTGTTCCATCTGAGGACGAGGAATAGAGCAGCCTATTGCGAAGAAGGTTTCAGGGTGAGATCGTGACATTTTGATAGACACAAACCTAAAAGTCAGTTTCGTTTCTTTTTAAATTGTATTTCTCGTTCATATTAAGCATTTGTGCTACGCTAGTCCGTGGAACAAGGGGAACATGTCTGAATATTGCTCAAGTAACACCTGGATTTGGATATAGAGATTGAACACAACAAAACGTTCGCTACCATGCCACGTGCGGAGTACGTGTGAACAGAATTGGGCTAGGCTGTTAAACACAGACCATGGTAAGCAGCAAACGAGGTACTTCTTTTAATCACTTTCTGTTTGGAAATGTATAATGGAACATGGATATATTGGACGTAGTAAATGCAACAGTCAAAATTCACTTAAGACTACGAGGGTTGACCTACCTTCGGCTATGCGCATTCGTTGCAAATCGACAGTAGCGGCAATGAGACTAGCTGGGGGTGCATAGGGTAGTTTGATCGGTGTACTGGGTGGGGCGCTCAATGTTCCGTCTCCATTGCTCTTGGCAGTAATTGTTCCGTCAACTCTGGGTTCCACGTGTTTGTTGCCAATCTGCTGTCGATAGTGTGAGGGTTTGAATGAACTAACGCTGTATATGTGTTGTGTTTCGTCTACGGAAGCGTGCCGTTGTGTACTGCAAGTGTCTGGGGTAGGTTTGGTGGAAATTGCTGTAAGACTTAGACCCTTCTCCACACCAGAAGCATGACCAACCGCTTGGGATCGATCCCAGCATTTCCCGCTGTTTCGCTGACTTAAGGGAAGTGTGTTATGCGGATTCATATTCGGTGTGACCTCCATCGAATCACCTCGCCGTTTCTGATTGTAGTGCAAGTAGTACCAATCCTCAGAATCTGAGACTGAATTGACAGATGGTTTAGCCGGTTGTTCATCAGCCTTGTGGTCTATAAAGTGAGCGGCAAGTGTAATACTTGTGGGAAATAGTAAGAAAACCGAGTGAATAGGTTAAACATTCGTCTATCACATGTCGATAGGAGCTTATAGAATTCGACTAACAGGAACGGATGTAGTTATCAAATCCAACTGAATCCCTCTGCAGTCTTTCAAAACACATTGATTAAAGTTCAGAAAGTGACTCTGATCTCTTCTTCGCTAAGTGTTACGTTTTATCTCATCATGAAGGGTCTCAAAAGGTTACACTAAGCAGATTTATGACAACTCAGCTTGACAATAAGGATGTCGAACTCAGGACAGAGACCAGCTTTGCATCCTCACTTGACAACCCCGAAGAGTATTTTACTAGAATACTGCCATAAAACCATCAAATATAACAAAAAATGAGTCAGCTTTCGCTGAATGGTTTTCAAAACCGGAGCCAAAACTGGCTTCACTTTCTTAATGCAGTGACTGAAACTCTTCAACTATTTGTGGCTGGCCTGCGAAGAAGCAGGCTTCAAGCGTGGCCTCGGTGGAGGCTTAGTGATGGTTACACGGAAATATGATTTTGATGACCTTTTGTAAAGTGGCGGACAGCTGGTTTACCTTGTTAGATCTCGACACCACGTGCGCTAGGGTCTCGAACCTAGGAACTGTGAATATGCAGCCGAATAGTAGTTCACGCCCGTATCAATTAGATCTCTGAGTCGCAGCTGCTGGAGTTGTTGCGCCTTCTTCTCTCACTGGCTGAAGTAGATTAGTGGTGTCCTGGTGCACTGCCATTCTAACACATCCGTAAGTTTAATTTCCTTCTACGCGTTGTGCATATGAAACCAACTTTGTCGAAACAGCTGTCTACCACGTCCATGGCTGGCAAAATTAGCTTCTTTCGTCGAAATCACGATATTGCCTTTAAAATGACAGGTGATAGTACACTTTGTCCAATACTATTATTCATAAGAGACTTAAATATTGAAAAATCTGAACTTTGGCTGGATTCGAACCAGTAACGGAAATGGTATGCCCACACGCGGCAATTCGCTGGTTCAAATTCAGCCGAAGTCCATACTTTTAGCAATTGGGATCGTAGTGACCAGTGATCGTGTGGCTTCTCTAAAAATCTCAGGCACAACTCTGTTTTCTTACGTATGTGTGTGTCTGCCATGGGATCACTAAAACGAATTCGGTGCCACTTTCCTCAGTCGTGCAACTAATTGCACGCAGAGAATGCCTGTTCTCTTCCTAGCGACTCATTTATTAGTCTACTCTTCAAAGTTTCTTCACTTGCTCCCCTTCGGATGTTGTTTAACGCATTCAAAAGTTCTGGGCCTTTTCCACTTGATTTTCTTTGGATGTCACCGAGCGGGTTGAAGTCCACTTCGCGCTCTTTCCTAATCCTGGTTGTTCCCCTTGGTCCCAAACCAGGTTAGAGCTAACTGTTTGTTGTATTTTCAAACGCTGCTGAAAATATATGGCTTGTTTCCAAACCATACTACGCTGTTTTAGTTCGATATATGTTGGGACTAAGTTTCGGTTGCTGTACGGGAGAACCGTTCTGAATTGTTAGTGGGCTACTGTCCAGTGCATACCCACCTATCCACTACAGGCCTTTCCTGATTTATCAAATCTGTCAAACGTCAGCGCCCCTCACTGGTGGTGGTGGAGACGGGTTTCAGCATGCACCGATCGAGAAATCCTGTTTGGGCAGCCAATCTCGTAGAACATTCCTTGGATTTCATATAACGGTTAGGCCGATTACCATAAATATAACATTTTTCAGCTTCGGATATGGCTTCGTAGCTCAGCTGGCGGAGCGTTCGCCGCTTCCGAGCGTGTTGTTTCTGTAGTTGGTTCGAATCCAACCGAAGTTCGTTTTTTTTCGCAATTGAGTCTCATCCAATTTATCACATCTGCTAAACTACCTATCAGCAATACCAATGGTTACCTCAAATAGCTCATCAATTGTTTTTTTTCAAGGCTGTTTTGTTCATGCACTCTCTCACTCACCTTATTGCAGTTCTGAAGGGATCCACAACTGCGAATTTTGTATACTAGTGTATTTGGTTGAAGTTACACACTGTCGTATTAATTTTTTTTACTTCCCGTGGCGTATGCCTATTACTTCGTCAACCTCTCGTGAACCCTTCAGAGGCACAAACGTGGTAAACTGACTCAAATTTAATGCTATCTACAGTTAGATAATTTTTCTGGCAGACCTACTTCAACAAGAATGCGAAGAATGTGATCAACTGCGAGTGATGTTAAATTATTGTCAACCTCCATCCCTAAATTTCAACCAATAAACGTAATCATTTTATTCACAAATGCGACAGTAGGTGTAATAACTAAGATAGTGAATTTTCCAAATGAATCCAAACAACGTACTCAGAAAACAGATGTCATGAGAGAGGTTAGCCATGTCCCGCGTTTGCAGCAATCATGAACAAGCAAACCAACTGAATTTTTAGGCATCTTCGCACAAGATTAAAAGGAATCCCGTTCAGATGCCAAAGGTTTTGACGTTACACAACTTTTGCCAAAGTAATTTCAACGCGACTCAGCTGCTCCGTACACTGAGTTGTCAGCAATGGCGATTAGGAGGTTTTGTTTTGGTTGAAACAAATATGAGCGACTTACAGTCGCCTTGGCTAACACGTTTCTGTTACACAAAGGCCGAAATCGACCAACCTTTCGTGGTTGACTGATAATCTAACAAGCACCCACCTCAGCTGTAGAAGGGTTTGAAGAAGATTGCTGCAACCAGTTGGTGCAACTGACCGTTAGCGAAATGGTGCAGAGTCGCTTCAAAATTTTGCTTCTCATCAGTATCGCACACGCCGAGGTACCCGATCGACTTTCCGTGACTAAGTGTCAAAGTGGCAGGCCATCACAACATGATAGTTTAGATACTTACGAGCTGCGGTCGCTGAGTTTTCAGAGGGGAATATGCATTAGTTTCCGTAGTTGTGTTTTTGATTACGCAACAAAATAGTGAACGAATTCTCAAGATCAATTTGATTACCGGTCGCTAGCAAATTTTTGGTAACCGACGATTTATTTGATTATGTTTTCCTGTAGACCAAATTTTAGTTGCTGCGTTGGCGTGGACAATTACTTTGGCTTATTGTAAAATAGATCTAAACGTAGAAACTCGATGCTTCGACTGAATTCTAATCGGAAACAGCATACTCCAAAGCGGGAGGCACTCTATCAGTTGATTTGCGAAACCACTCTGGCTTATTCTTACTAACCCTAGTACCCATACCTCCGTCATTCCGTCTAACGAGAAAGTCTTCGTAGTTGCCGGTGTATATACATAAGCGTACGCTGTTTAGGACTCAGTAGGTTTGTAGGATCAGCAACCAGCAATCAAGCTGACGTGATCACAGACCTTGCTTAATTTTGGCTCGCTGGTGAGTGTTGACGTTATTTGTAGGTGGCAGATGAGTGAAAACTTTTTTCATCCAGTTCCTGCGATACCAGTTGCGTCCCCAGCCGAATTCACCCAATGTAAGTCAGTTTGGCTCATCAGCGTTACACTGCGGATTTCCTGTATTAGGAGATTGGTGAAAGTTTGACGTTCAAAATTCGCGACCGACTTCCAATCATCCCAATTTATTTCACATCGGAGAATATCCAGTAACCAAGTTATTACCCATAATTTGTGTATGCTCACAACACTTTGTCTTTAGGCGAAATAAGATCAAAATGTTGGCGTCCAAAGACAGATCTTCATGCTATCTTGACGTACCCGTGAGTAGTTCAACCACAACAGACAAGGCAATCCATAACAGTATTGAACATAAAATATCTGCACCAAATTTAGTACGAATGAAGTTGAACAGTTTGGGCGTCGTGTTTAACATGTTATTGATAAACAGATTGGGAATAACACAACGTTACGAGCAAGTTGGAATACTCTACGTTTCAACTACCTTCGGTGGCCTTCCTCAGGATTTCGATTACAACACTCCTGAGGAAGGCCACTCGAGGTGGTTGAAACGCAGAGTATTAAAACTTGCTCGTAACGTTGTGTTATTCCCAATCTGTTTATCAGTACTGAACGTACTTGGACTTGAGGTGGACTTTGTACAATGTTCTTTTGAGCAGTAAAACTCTCCCACTTCCGAAATCATTGTTTTACTACACTCCTTTTGAGTGGTTTCTGTTACCACTTCATGGTAGGATTGTTTCGCAATGGAGGTGGGGAGTTTTTCATCATCTGTCTTTATTTGGGTTGCTTCATTCTTTCGAGACCACTTGTAAACTGGCTCCCATGAATGTAATTTCGGGTATGGACCGTTGGTTTCGGGTGAAGCTAATCGGATGGGAAGATTTCCGTTCCCGGAGGCCATCACTGGGGAAACTTGCATTTTGCCGGTTGAGTTTATCACGCCAAGAGGTGCATCGATGCTTAGTTTGCGCAATCCAAAGCTCGTTGCTGTGACGGTTGCAGACGGCCATGTGTTGGTGTCCATCTGTTCTAATTCCTTCACGGCCGCGTTGATCTCATATGAAACGCTCGTTGGGGTGACCCCCGGGTTCGTCTCTTGTGAGTTGCTGAATAAATGGGGGAAAATTTGAATAATGCTGGAGAAGACAAGAAATACTATGACATTGCTCCATTTAATAGCTGTTTACCCAAAATGATCATTTAACCAGGCTCTACCAGTTATTGTCTAATTTACATCTTACGATTCGTTTACTATATATCCGAAATATTCCAAACTGGCTCGATAATCACTAGCGGTGAACAAAAACGGCGGTTTTTTTAAATTGAAGATTTCCAGTTGGTATGAAAAAGACAGCATTCTCCTTGACAAAGAAACATTTCGAGGGGTGCAGAAATGTTTATCCGGAAGACTTTATCCTTGTTTACTACCATAAAGTTTGATCACAGTGCAAACGACACAATAAACAGAACTTTGAAATCCGTTGCAACTGACACGCACTGATGCTTATCGCTCGGGTTGTTCCAAGGTTATTCTTAGTGTCTCTGTCAAACTGTCAAGCAACCTACACTGCCAGCATATCGTGACAATTACGCAACTCTCATCAGCTGAGAAAGTAATACACGCCGACTCAAGTGCGACTGAGAATTCAGACAATTAGCTAGCCAGTCACCGTCACACCCGGTAGAGACTTGTACTGCGCAATCGGTGGGTTAAAAAGGTGCAATATCTACGTCTTGTCATAACTGGTAAGATCTTTGAGTCCACTGCTTGCATGCAAACGAACAACTCTTCACCATTCAATTTTTCTCCAAGGGCCCTTCATAGGTATGCGGCAATGTTGGTTCGGAGATGAAATTCAAACGGCCATTCGTTAATAACTACTACTTCGGTGTACTCAAGTTCAGCTGCGTTCCACTTGCTGTCGCCTACAGAAGTTTTCCGGACATTGACAGATTTCCCCGAAGTAACGAGCAAAACGTTGATGAACACGTCTGACAGGCTCACAATTACACATTTTCAAGTTGACCATCGGTCACATTTGATCGCAGCCTTCGCATTTAGATAGACTTCCCAGCCAGCCTCTTCCGAAAAGAAGCACTAGACTCGAGTTTCGCTCTCATTAGAGCTCGTCAGTAGTGCATATCCTTGCAGACAGATCACATTTGTTCACGAGCTTTTAATTTAGACTCCACTTTGTTTCATTCACCCAACATAAAATCTAGCAACACCAGTAACAAACATCACGCCGTTTGTGTCATATTTGCCTTATCGCTGTAAGGAAGAAACGTCTATCTTCCGGGGTCACAAAACACTATGCACTTGAGCACGATAAGTGAGTATGATAGCATTTGTTAAAGGTCACCATCGAACAGTATCGGTCACGTGATCATTTATTTTATGCACTTCGGTGATCCGCCCTGCAGTCAATCTGTAATCAAGCTGAGTTTAATCCGACAAGCCTGTCATATTGCTTCTCCCTTGAGAAATGGGTAATTCACAATGAAAAAACGAGAAAGGGTCTGGTTAATGGGCTTAAAGCGATGCTGGTTTGTATAGGAGACGTAATTGTTGCTAGGAGAGAAAGATCTTTTATCGATCTGTCCCGAAAATCCATTACTTGCTTACACTTTTACCTCTTAGGGAAACGTGTCGTATGGTGGTTGTCTTTTCTTATCATTAAAATTTTCTCTCTACTTAATTTTTCAATGCTGACAGCTCGGATCACACTGTTAAATGTTTTGCTGTTTACTTTAGCCTACCAATTGCCGTACAACCAGTCTAAGTGTGACAATGCTCGTACCTCAGATTGAAAAAATTGAATATTGTATAATTAAATATATTGTACACATGAAGTTAAACCCATTCAAAGGCTCGCGTCCTCATCGTAGTTCACACAGACGGGGTGTATGCTGCTCGTTAGGGATTCGGTGGCATATGTTTAGCAAAAAAACCTCAGATGTTGTGGTCTACAGTTATTGTGCACAACGTGAACATCGAGTTGTGTTCCAGCTTTCGTATCAGTAACGTGTCTTCTAGCGGAAAGCTTGTCTCATGTGTACCTCAATTCGTACAAATATCTGTCTGGATGTTTGAGCAGTGTATTTAGCCGGTCACCGAGTACTGTTTGTGGCAGGGATACAGTTGGCGCGAACATGAAGGACTGTTTAAACTTAATACTACAATGACTACCCCTGAATAAACATTGCAACGCAGTAAGGAATGAAGCCAGCAAAATCGGCAAGGCTCCTGAGGACTATGCTATACCCGTGAATCCCACCACTGACCTCATAAACACACGTGTGCACACACAGGGGACGGTGCCAGATTGAACACCATCCGAGAAGTGACCACAGGAGATACATAATCGAATTAGTTCCCTGCTAGCATATCTTACTCGTGTAGGCATAAGACTGAAAATCTGCTTTGACAAGGATTGTTAATGGTAACTGAAACACCAACATTAGCATATGACTTTTCCATTACTAATAAGTCGAAATGTGAAATTTTCGGGCTCCTGGCGTGGTTTCGTAGCTCAGTTGGTAGAGCGCTTGCCGCGTTGAGGTATGCTGTGTTTGCCACTGGTTCAAATCAAGCCGAAGCCCTGACTTTTTACAGTTGGGTCTCATCTAGAACTTGTTCTATTTTCACCGTGCTATTTGCCTATTGTGCAGACTAATATGGGTCTTTTTGGGATTTCCAACGTAAAATTATTGTGGCAGTGGTCATTTTAAGCTGCACAACTGAGGTAAACTCCATACAACCTGAACGCTGAGAGGACCACGCGTGACTGTCTGAAGACCAGGCTACTTTGATCAGACTAGTTTGTAACCTGAAACTGACAAGTGCACCTGCACATAGGTGTGTATTACAAACAAAACTAGTCTGTTCTAGTTTCTTCATTTTTAATGCCCACACTTACCGTGTTTGCGTTTGTCCTGATGATGCTCCTCTGCATTTTTGCGTTTCTACTTTCCGTCCTTCTGCAGAAGAAGAGGAGACGTTGGACTGACAAGACAAATTTAACGACTCTTGTGCAGCCCGCATTCCCTCTTGAATGCGATCCTGCATTAGTTTCGTGTAGGTAGTCAAATTTTGAGGATTCAAGCTCAATGTATCTGGTCGGTGTTCCTCCTTATTCGTTTGGTCAGTAAACCTCAAATGTCTGGGAAGGGATTGTATACTACTTTCCAAGGTAGATGCGGTATCTTCTGGTAAAAAGTTTTGTGGAGGCATGGAGCTGGATAGGGCTGTAGCAACGATTGACTCAGATGTGTGTCTCGCTTTATCTCGTTCTACACCTCCGTCGGACTGGTAGCCACATAGTGAGTGCATAATCTGGGGTTCACTCGAACAGACGAAGTGAGTAGCTGATTGATTGTGTTCAAATGAATTGCGGGTTTCTGTGACATGACTTGTCGACGGATTTCGACATACTGTTGGATCATGGGTTAAAATAGGGTTATGTGAATGTACCGAATTAGGTGGATTAATCATCTGTAGACCAGCTGAGGTACATTGCACAGGTTCCGATGTTTCTCGCCTCTCAGTTACTTTCTCGCCATGGGTACATGCGGTTTGCAAACACACTTTGGGCTTACCGTCGTTTGATTTGACATGCGACTTAACCCACCCTAGGTTCGTGTTGTTAGCCGATTCCAGCTGGCACTGGTCTAAGGACGTGGATTCAGGATGTCCCGCTGCTTTGGGATCATCTCGATCTGGCACTCGCTTCTGACTGTTTAGCATCACAGATGACCGTGTGTAGAACGCAGAATCATGAACCGGTGTAGTCGGCGAGGAAACACTCCTTTTGTTTGATGCAGAAACTGGTTTGATGACCACAAATGGTGTGGATGATACTGCTGTCTGCTTTTCGCAAGAAAGTCCTGTTGTGTTCAGCAGCGCAGTTCTTGACGTTATTGTGGTAGTATCTGATGTTTTGGCTGTTGTCAGAGTGGAAGATAGACGGTGTTTCAAGGCCGCATACAGCTCTCGGGCTTTTTGACGCTGTTCACTCCGATGGGTTGTCCTCGGCTTGGATGAGCCGTATGTTATCGTGGTTTTGTCGTCCAGTGAGCAATAAGACGAAACGTTTGGTGAATGTGGAACCGTCTGCGAGAGTGTAGATGGTAATGGAACACTAGGGGTCCAAGATACTGTCGGATGTCTCTGTGAACAAACAGAATCTGCGAGAAGACAGAGAAATACACCAAGCCTTATTGGGTTAGTTGAAGGTGGTATGCGATTTTGATCTTGGTGATCGAATTTGCTATAATTTGTTTGTAATGGGAAACAAGTTGTTTGAAGAAGTTGCTGAATTTGATCCTGCAACCTGCTTGTGTTTACGATTTTCCTGTTATGCAGATCTGGGCAGAATAAGGAGAGAAACTCAATAAAACTATGTCACGTATAGACAGTTGCTCTACCCGCTGAACTGAAATAGAAATTTTTACAAGTTGGACGACGTCAGTAGCTAAAATTCTATTCTACATTCACGGTAGCATTTAATGCACTTGTACGGCTTAGTGATAGCACGCCAGTGATAAATCAGGTGCTTCACTAAGTGTGTTTTCTGATAGTCATCATTGCCTCTCCTCTGAGTACTGCAACTCTTTGTAGCATGGACAATCCGTGTTCAGTATTCTATTACAAAACGAAATCTGAACTGTATGCTCCGTTTATTCTAAGGTCAGTCTGAAAAAACCTATGCCGAATTGTGATATCTGCAGTGTTCATCGTGCAGGCTGTTCGGCCTTTTAGGAAATAAGTCGCTCACTTTCAACTTATCTTACTTTAGGTATCATTTAGCGGCACATTCATATGAAATCCCTTGTTCTGAGAATTATACCTCTAGTTGATGTGTCAATTACCTGATGATATAGATGCATGGATAAACAAGGCTCGTTAGCAATGGTTAAAATTCGAATTCAATGAACGAATTCTTTGATAACTGGGTGTGATTGTAGAATTTTTTGTGAAAAATCCTGATTCTATGGTAGCTACTCATATAGAGTAAGTACAAGATGGAAAAGTATTGAAGATTAAACCCGAAAGAACTTCCCAGTGGTATTATGGTGACGGTCTAGCCCTCGCATGGGTCTTCTACCAGTCGCCACGGCCACTAAACTCAAGTCAGAGATACTACATCCTTAGTTGACTCATACAGACAACACCAAAAGGGAGGGTTAGTAACCGGACTACTCAGGACTCTCAAATAGTTCGTCTGAATTTGCATCTGGGAGAATATGTGATCAAGACAAACATATAAACTAATACTGGTACTTACAACGTTGCAGAACTGAATACACTGAAGAACTCTAGGAAAATACCGTTGGCCAAAAATACGATGCGCCATTTCTGCAGTTTCCTCCGCTTACACATGTTATGGTTATACATACTGCTCCAAGTAAAAAAATACATCAACAGAACTGCTGAAAGTTTACAAACAAAAACAAATGTGTATACTCCGAAGTGGCCAGTGAATAGCGTGTATCAGTCACCAACGCGACCTAATTAGGATTACCGCAGTCACTTATCGATCATCAGACATCCTCTAGAGAATAGCTTCTGCGCAGATCCAACCTCAGTCACCGATGTGAGTGGAAACTATGCCGATTATTATGAATCGACCACCGTTCTTTGCGCGAAATTAGTTAACTATGACTGTCAGTCTGTCGCGGCTCTAACGGACAGGCAGGAATCACACGTCTTTTCTTTGGTTCGTAATGTTATATATTTTTAAAGATTTCTTGCATTTTTTATATTACAATTTATGTGAGTGTCTTACCTATACTAATTCCATTTAGTATTGAGTATGCAATAGTATGGTCCGTATTACTCTTTTTATGCCACCTTTGCAGTGTGATCAATCGCCAGGCTTACCAAGGTTAAGTAGGTTAGTTGAACTATACCACTAAACAACCAGTGATACCGTCAAGTAAACCAATGTAATTTTCAGAAGAAATATTATAGCAGGATGAAACATTACAAGAAGTCTGAAGCATGGTGACTTAAGTGCATTAATTTATTGCGGAAAAACAGTTCGCTCCGTCGCCATTTTAGCAATCTACGTTGGTTCAGTCCCAGTTAAAGCATGGGCTCACTGTGATTTATTCAGGATAAACTTATGGCCCAGTGTTCCGGCTCGCAATACCACACGTTTAACTGTGCCAAACCGCACTCGTACCCACGTCTCAGGCCACCAAGACGAATGGACAGGCTTAGCAGTGTTAGAACTCTGAGATGGTTGTGTATGGTGTATGCACGTTTGGGAGAACACGATCGGGACAGAATTCCGGTGGTTCAATAAGAAGCGGCTTCTTATGCAGTAGATAAATAAATTTTCTACGCTGAAAGACAAAACGACGTCATTTGCCTCCGCAACGAACACGACTGTGGCCCTCTCATACAAGTAAGTCAGCATTATACTCAGTTGCGAAGAGGCCAATGAATTAGGCGCTGGTGACTGACTTTTATTCGTGTAAACCATCGATCCCCGGTCGTTCGGTAACCTATTCGCTATCCGTTTGACAACTGAACGTAGGGATCACACGGTGCCTATAGTCGTTTATGTGCACTGAATGATGTGAGAAGAGTAACCTGCTTCCAAATTCCATCAAGATTGTAGTCGTGTGGTACAGAAAGGTTTACTGAGAAAACTGAAAAAATGATTGATAGTTTGCCTATCAACAAACTGACGACAAGAAAATGTGACGGGTTACCACAGACCGACTTGTATATTAATACTTCTCATTTGACTAAAGGCAGGCTCGAACTTGTGGAAATTTTCGTGTGTGTGTGTGTGTGTGTATGTGTCTGCTTCACGATGAATTTCGATCTCACGGGCACGTATGATACGAGCTGTGATGGTAGTGATCACACTGAGACAAATACAGTTAAGCACACACAAAATGAACTATTTACCTGGTGGTCAATGGATCTTCATTTACATGAAATTTTCGATTCTCATCCAATTCGGGAAACGGCAGTCCTTACTGTTCAAGCATTCATGTTCGGGTCAGTTAACGCAAGTCCTACAGAAAACGTACTACGCACTGCAAGATGACATAGAGTAGGGAAGGATTTAAGACGCAAAACACTAAGGTACATTAGTTTAATGTTGTTCGATTAAGGTACAGTATGGCTTAGTTTTGCACATACGTTTTTGGGAAATTAGAAGCTGGATATAGCTTTGTTGTTTGCACGGATTTAAAGGCACTGACTGACGAGAGAACAGTTGTATAACTGAGTAAATTGCCGACTTTGACAAATCTTATGTAACGGGACAGTGAAAGCAAAGTTGCCCTGTGTTCGTAAAAGTAAAATATTATTGGTAACTTGAAAAAGAAAAACGAATACATGTTATGCCACTTGCTAGATATAGTAGTCCCGACAACCGGCCTGTCACGTGATGGGTCTATCGACCTGAAGTGGTCAAAATGCGTGAAACTGAGGCGAGTGAACGATAGGAGCTGCTAACACTCAAGGACAAGCAACACACCTCTAGTATGGCAGAGACTACTATGTGGGATTTGCCAGATAGGAAGAACTCTGCGGTTCGACAAAATGTAAGGCTGTCTGATATGAATCATAATCTCTGGGTGTCAATAAATCACGAACACTGTGATCAAGCACGAACAATGTTTGGTCGCTATCAGTCAACTACTCTTCAATGTTTACTACTTATGGTATTACTACTGGCAATAATAACAGTAGTCTATCCGTTACTTATTTGTGATGTGCTTTTGTACGTTAAATAAGCACTTGACACTCATTTCATTTTCCAAACACGTGCAACTACCGCTCTACAAATGAATGCTGACTACCGATATTACAAAAACGGCTCCAGTTGTTCATATGTGTTCATTCTTGTTTGTGACTGCGAAACGTGAACGAAGTGTTTTGTGACTGTTTCGGTGCTCATTAAAGTAGCACAGCGGTAAGATTACTTCAGTAATGTGTACCCGGTTTCTGTAACTCCTCCGGTCAACCCTACTACATATACTGTTGAGGTCGAATATTTAGAAACATATCAGTATCGATTTTTAATTAAAACTACGAGAGCAGTTGTGTGAAGATTATTATCCAATGTAATTTCGTCAATTCAAAAGTGAACGGTAGGTTGACATCCGCCACTTTTCTAGCGCATTTTATTGATTTTTTAATTATATTACCTTGAACTGCACAGCCGACATCTTGAACATGTTTGAATCCGGTATGTCCGATTGGAGCAGCTGGCTTATAAGTGGACTCCTGGACTGAAGGCTCCGCTGAAGTTTTCGTGGATCGGCTCGCAATTCGTTTGGAATACCGACTACTGTCTGTGGTCTCGGGTTTTCGGGACTTATACGGCAGCATAGGAGTGTTAATATACTGATGACCTGCGTAGAGTGACTGTCCTCTTGTAGGTGGAACGGGTTGTGAAGGCGGACTGTAGGCTATTGGAGGCACAAACGGAGTCTGTGTGGGCATGGGACCGGTGAATGTTGTCGATGGACCATGGTTGGACGAAGGAACCAAAGTGTGATGAGTCATGGGGGAACCCACTGGTGTGGTAACCATGATTAGTTGCGGCATTGGTACATATCGTGGACCTTCGCAGACGGGATTTGATGCATGTGAAGTAGAATGCTTCAGGGGTACATGCTGTGAATTTGGACTGAGGCACAGTACTTGAGGACCGGTGAGATGGCCCATTTGATCTAAAACCATTGGAATCGGTGCGTATGACGTTCCACCGAAGGGACCCACCTGTGAGATATCAAGTGAAGACGATCAACTGACATGGACTTCTAATTGTTAGCGCACAGACAACTGATCACCTGCTTAACGAAGATTATTTGATTGGATGTCAATTTTAGAAGTTTTTCAAGGACTTTCGTAGAGTTACTTAAAATATGTGAAAACCAACACAAAACACACAGGGTTGGATAGGGTGATTAAACAAAAAGTCATTTCAGTACATGTAAAGTAGAACTGACCAGTACACTTATTTCCATGGCTTTGCAGCTCAAAAGTTTAAGAAACCTTTGATATATTGCTTGCTAAATACAGCATAAGCCAATTACACTCCGGATTCACTGCAAGCCAAATTACAGTGCATTGGTGGGACACATTTGAAGTAAAAATGAAACTTGCCGTCTTCCACATAATGGATAGTAAGACCATTTTTGTCTCTCTTTCGTATCAGAGTGAGGTTGCCAGAGGAACAATCACACGCAAATCGAAGAGGTCTTGTCTTGAGGTGAAGATTATGGTGGCCGTTAACACCTATGCGGTATAGGTGAAAAGCCTGAGAGGAAGTTTATTTCGGTTCAGTTCGGGTCACTTTATAGGACTTTTAGCCGGTAATTTGATAATTCAGTTTCTTGCGTTAGTAGCGAACAGCTTACTCTCAGCCGGGACCATCAAGCCAAGTAAGCGCAGGGGAACCACAGTAGTAGTGAAAGTCCTTCAAGTGGTTATAACCACAAGTGGGATAATTCTTGTGCTCCAAGAATGCATGTCAGGTCCCAGAAACTTGCAATAATCTTTAGTCCGCTAGATTAGCGTAATTCACTTACCTTGCTTCAAGAAAGTCATTGGCGATCGATAACATCATTGTCAGTTAGGTCAAAATTGCGCAGCGCCAGCAACTACCTAATCAAACATCGGTGAATAGCTTCATCAAGAATCAACTAACCATAGCTGTTATAACGAAAACAGATTAAAAGCAGGACAAATTATCACGACAGTTACTCTCAGTACTAGACTCTGAGAGCGAATATGCCAAAAGACAGCTGATCGGATAGTGCGCACCGGATTCTTCCAAACATCCGAGAGAATAGGGCAGAACATACAGGCACCGTTTCTCACTCTACCATTTTAATCAACATCGTTTATTTGATCAAACACCGTTTGAGCGAATCCCCAGAGTATCTCAGTCTAATAAGCGATACCTAAGATTGCAAACTACCTCACAGTTTATTCCTTATGTATATCACTTCTGACTGAATCTTGTCAAGGAATACTGCGCACGTGAAGCGGTGAGAAGAATTTCGTTCCAACAGACTCCCAGAGTGTTCACTTTTGTTCTGCTCTTATTGATGCACTCAAATCTACTGGCCAGTTTTTGTTCGTGCAGTAGTTTCGTCGGAAATATGGTACTTTTTAATGTAAGCGAAATGAAGCTGGACATTTTGAATATCCGTTAAAACAAAATTTACCTAATTATTTCACATGCATTGTTTTAAGTGAATGATTCTACTTGATCGGATACGCTAGGCGCCGAAGACGCATTTGAACAATGTAAGTATTAACATGCTCGAGCACTTCAACACCGCGATCCTCATATGCACAAAGCCAGGGTGCCCAAACGTAAATTTCCACACGAACGAGGACATTCGCCATTGATGAGTCTTAACAAGAACGAAACTCGCGTTCTGTGTTTCAGTTCAAAAGGGCCAAACAAAGAGGTTTATCTGAATGTGAAGGCTGCGATCAAATACGGGGTTATGTTAAGTTTGTGAGGAAACAAACAACTGAAAATGCACAACAGATGGTAATTTTCTAGCTTGGTATCAGTACAGACGATTCACTCTTTGCATATGAACGCAACACATCAAAGTTGTTTCAAGTAAACGATATTCATTATTCCTCACTTTTGTAGTGATGAAATTCGATTAAACCAACTGCGATTTATAAGAATCCCCTTAATGAAGTAACACAACACCCAGAAGCTTGACCTACTTCCTATAGCATTTGACAGAGTTAAAGTCAGCCCCTTGAGAATGAAGTGTAACCGTTTTAAAGGCTACACAATTTAACTCCTCACTGTGGTTCTTGCTTCATTCACGATAAGCTGTTAGTTATCAAGTTATGGTCCAGCAAATCCGATATTTCTAGGAACCTGACTGGAAGATTTTTCGAAACAGACTGACTGAACAGACTATGGATATAAGGAAGTTACGATCATTTATGATTGATGCTCAGTTTATACCAACCAAATCCACTACTTACCAGTAATCACAACAATTTTCAACATGTTTATAGGGTTGTCATTTCAACCCAATGAGGAGTCTTAATCGTGATGTTATTGAACGGGTTAACTGGAAAATTGCCCTCTCTTCGAATCCCTTAGTTCATCAGCTTGATGAAATAAGACATCAGCCGACGATGTGCAGTGTGGTAGGTATACCCTAGTCACAAAGCCTTCCGTAGTGCAACGAACACCAGTAGGTTGCCAAGATCTGCTGCAGTTTTAATGCGCATGCCCTGTGCCATATGGACGAAGAGTATTAAGAGGCGTACATGGAACGTACTTTTGTGCAGTAAAATGATGGCGGCTAGTGTAACGCGCCAGGGCAGCGAAAAAAATCGGATAGTTCAAACCTAGCCATTTGACCGCCTCGGGTCCGGTCACCGGACTGCGCCTGAAATGTCTCAGCCATACACGCACCATCTTGTCAACTTTCAAAGTCACGGATAGAAATCACAGGCTTCATAGGCTAGAGCGTGATCCGACAGCCCCGGCCACCCTGTAAGCGGCAGCGTGTTTCCCACCCCCACTTGTGCGACGGAGTGTCAGCCCAGTTCTGTCAGTATGGTGGCATCCGCTGGACTATCTGCAGGCTCGTTATCAGGCCCGTGAAGCCCAGACATTCACGTGACAAAAGGCCGCAGACACGTGACTCAGCACAATTTCCAACTCTAATTCGGCAGCGAGCCAAGGCAGGAGACACCAGGACGTGAACTACACCAAAACCACACAGCACCACATCATATCAACGTGATCCTGCCTCAGCAATCTGTATCCGTACTTTTATCAATCCGGACATTGTTTTGCACGTGAGTCTCCTTGTTTGTCTATTACCAGTCATTTCCACAGTATTCTAATCACATGCACCAATCCTCAACTGTGCATACCTCTACTGTAAGTAGTTAGTATTAGGCTGTAGTCATCCGCATGTGGTCTACACATCCTCTGCCTAACAAGCTGTTCCCCTTTGATGCGCATGAGGATGTACGCGCTCCTTCCCTGAAGGTTCTCTCACTCTGATCATTAAGCTGATTCTACTCTCTACTGACACATAGCTGGTGTGGCATGCCCAAACACGGGAAATGAATGCATCACACTCATCCCATTGTGGCATCGTGAGCAGGGCAGTGGCATATCTTCTAGTTCGCGGTTGTTCGTATACGTTTGCCGTAGGTGTAAAACCTCTCATCCTGATAAGCAGATGGTGGTGATGATGGATCGTCCAATACGTTCAATAGAACGCCTTTGACAACCAGTCAAAGGTGCTACACTGAATCGTGAAATCCCCCCTGACTTGATAAGCTCACTATAACTTACACCAAATTGGGCGACCAGATTCATTGATTATCTTTGTTCAAAACAATATTGGACTTCAACTGACAAAACAGACAGTAGTTGTAGGAAGTTTCGCTGTGCATCGGACGTCCGGATACTGGGACTCGCAGGAGGTAGACAGCGAATGATTTTTTCCCTTATGATATAGATACTGGCGGTTGCACAATGTTGATGAACTGTCAGACGAGTGTAACTTATTCGGTTATCTGATGAATGTCACTGCAGCTGAACAGACAGTTTACCCGCATGACGTAGAGGGAACCTGTCGCTCTGTGGAGAACAAGTGAATTAGTAACGAGTGTGGGAATTGATTGGCTATTTAATCATTCAAATCTTAAGGCGACCAGAAAAGTGTTAATTTAACAGGGCTATCAGAGGTGACTTTTTAAATAAAAGTATTGTTGGAAGCTGAGTGACAGAAATGGGCACTCCCTAACCAGCAAACTAGCTTGTGTTGAAAACGAACCGAGTCCAACGGCATGCATATCGATAGGGACTGGTGCAGTTATCCTACGGTGTCATCGGCACAAGGATTCAACTATTCAGCTCTTTGACTTACGTTTAGTGTCTGACAGGATTATTGATGATAATCTAGATTTAAAAAATCTATCCGGAGTAGTTGAGTTAGACTTGAAAAATAATTATTGTACCGCCACGCCAGCGTATGAAGCAACTTGAAAGCTAGTACACAATGCTGGTGATGCCGGAAATGAACATCTTAGGCCCAGTACACGTCATGCCAAAATAATTGGCTCCATCTACGTCGAATAGCTGTTGTACTCCCTAGCCAAGTTAATTTGTAACATGACTGTTGTAAACACCTCATTGTCGCCTGTGTGCCCCACACTCTTGTTAAGGCTGAGTCTGCGTTCTGGTTGGTCGCGTCTTCATCGACCAGCGACTCTTTTACCTACACATATAAACGGCACTACCGCCTGTAAATGTCAGAATATGGTGTGTACTCTTCCTGAGTCACATGCCCCCTCTAGTGCTGTCATTACCTGTCTAGCACAATGTTGATTGCGGCCGAATTGGAATACAGCAATGACCATGAGACTACAGGACGTATAAACTGATTTCGACAAGCGTCTGAGTTTTCAAAAACTAAACTCGGTCCTTCACTCACCCTATCCATCAATTGTAATGTAAGAGATAGCGTTAATCGGTTCCGGCGTCCGAAACGTTTTAAAAACACAAGCGATAAACAAAATATATTAGGTGTATAAAATCACTTACATAACTCGTATTGACTATTTGTTCAAAAGGATTGCTATTTCCCACTGGAAGTTTGAGCGGCATATTCTGCCCGTGTGCTATCTGTGCTGCCACATGTGCGTTCCACATATTCTGAGCTCCTCTCGTTTGATCATTGTACACGACCGATTGAGGAGATGGTTCAGAAGCGGTGAGATGTTGACTAGCCGTGCTGTTCCACGTGTCCGAAGTTTTACTAATTGGATTGTTTGGAAAGATTCTAGTACCAGCTCGAGCCCAATAGACAGGTGAGTTTGGACATGTATTGACCATGGGAGTAACGGAAGTCTGATGCTGATTAGGACGCGTGAATATCTCAGTATCTAAAGGTTGACTATCCCCTCGCTTGGTTCTCAACCGGATACTCGTCGTGTCAGTAACACCTTGACCGGAGAAACGACGCTGCTCAACCATATCCAATGAAGCGTGATATGGCGTTGAAGATTTGGGAGCGGGAATACCGGATTGCATTTCCGTATGTGTGAGTGCTTTGTATGGACCAGTGGGTGAATAAATAGGCGGCACCGGTTGTATTTGAATTGTGGCGTGTTCTAATTCCCCGTCACTTGCCGCGGATTCAGCCAAGGTAGGTACATGACACTTTGTTGCACTGTTGAAACGGGCTGTACCGCGAACGTGGTACTGATTTGGCTCTTTGATCACTACGCGTTTCGAATCTGTTGGGAAAAAAGTGGGCGATGAAGTTTAGGAAACGAGATCATTAAGTGATCATGTGTGGATAATGAAATCGGTGGTTTTGAACGCTTCGGCTGCTGAAGTATGTGGCAGAAGATGGCTTAGATTTGGACCAAACTCCACACTCAAAACTGTATGCTTAAGCACTTACGCATTGATGATGTCACCTCGCTTGGTTATGAAACGTTTGCAACCTAAATGTCAAGTTCGGCGAACATACCAATACCAAAATCATCAACCCGAGCTACGAACATCACCACTACTGGCCTAGATTTCATTTGATTTTTGTCTCTAGTCTGAAATTTTTCATAGTTGCCGAAGAAAATAAATGATGGACTGCCTCATGTAACACACATCTAGTCAAGTACCCAGCGGATACCACTACTTTCCACTCACCGGAATTGTTTCCGATCAAAGTCAGAGAAAATGTGATGACTGTCGACGTGCTGGTGTTGTTTAGGTAAATCAAATCGGGGGGGGGAAGCATTTTTTTCAGTTCTGGCTGCATGCAAACAAGAGACAGAGACGGCCTGCACAAACGCCGCAAACGTTACTCACGCTGAGGTAGGAAACCACGCTTGGATCTCGTAAGTTTCACATTTGGACTCATTCTCACCCAAACTAGCAAGTCACGTGGAATCCACTGTGATCCAAGGAGATGCCTACCTAATCAGGGTTTCGCAAACCGCTCACGCTAGGACACGTCAACGCCACTGTCGGTGTACTTGGTAGTGTACTGCAATATATTTTTTTTATAGAGTATTGCATTGTATCGCATTGCTTATCAGCAATATTAGTGCACTTGCTCTGTTGATACCGGGATGTGACTATATTCCACTCAATGGAATGTTTCAGAAAAATATTTACCTTGCAA